>JAGKTI010018594.1:0-17594 GCA_018397915.1 Birgus latro | reverse complement strand
GTGTGTGTGTGTGTGTGTGTGTAACTAATTTGAATGGTCACAGAAGAAACCACTGGGTACACCACATGTTATATTGAACAAAGCAGACAGTATTCTCACAGACAAGCTGTTTTCTTTCACTTAAGTATGGCTGAAGCCACTGAGAAGCTGTAATTCTTGTGCCATAATGCTGTTATGTCCTGGAAAGGAGTACTACAATGGGCTGACTGCTGAAGTTTGGCACCAAAAACAGTAATAAATTAAAAGTGTAAATTAAGATTTCTCATGAAGTACTGAAAATCATGCCGCTGTCAGTCAGATTATGAGTAGATTTTAAAAAGTTATAATTGAATTGATTTTGCAGTGATAACATGGTCCTTGGATTTCCTTCTATCTTTTGTTGTTTTCTGAGTTTTAATGTCTTATTGCCATCTAAAACTACGTTGATGGTTTTCCTTGTTTTTCTGCCTGATAATTTTTGGCTTTATTACGTGCATTTCGCAGCTCGTAATCACTCGGATGACTCAGTTTCAGGCACACCTGATCTGTGCCCCTGAGGAATTAGTCCCTTTGCAGATTTCGTTTGGATATTTTTTTGTCTTGTGCCAAGTGTGGTAATGACCAATGGCCATACTATGCTGAATATGATACTACTTGTCCTATCGGCAAAATTAAGCGACGTTGAGTGTGGTTAGTGCTTGGATGGGTGATCCCCTGGGAAAACCAGATGCCGTTGGCATCAGACATTTTCGCAGTGGGTAGAAGCGCCCATCATTCACTCATTCACTCACTAGATGTAGTGTTTCTCTCTCTCTCTCTCTCTCTCTCTCTCTCTCTCTCTCTCTCTCTCTCTCTCTCTCTCTCTCTCTCTCCAGGTCACTAGCCAACTGTTATCCTGTATTCCAGGAAATCATTTACTAAGCTGGGTGGCAATCATATAACCAAATGGTGTCTAATGATTTTGTGAGTTAATGCACTCGACCAGGTGTAGCCTATATAGATGCCATTGGAGGGATAGTTGGGGTTTTTTGCTCACGTAATGCCACTGAAGGGTAGGTGTGGCTTATCACCTTTGCCTTAAATGTCGGCATTGTGTATCCTTGCCCTAGGCCCCTACGCTCTTGTTATATGAAGCCAACTGGGATTGGATGTAAATTAAGGCCAAACGGCTCGTTCAAAAAAATATATATATATCTCAGGGGACGGGGAGTAGGGACATAGGAAATTGGGGTATCTAAAATGGAAAATAATCACTATTAAAAAGTTGTCAGTCATGCTGCAGTGAAAATCAAGGGTGAGAGGTGTGCGCATAGATAGGTCACGACATGAGAAAGAATGAGTTCTTGGATAAAAATGAGTATCATGGCCAGAATTAAAAGGAAAATGATTGACAGTAGTTATAAAATTTTCAAGAGAACGACACCGACAATTAACTACTGAGTCGCCCCATAGAGTGTGACGGCAATTAAAGTCTCCTAACAGTAGAAGAGGGGGAGGGAGTATGGTGAGGATATAAGAAAAAGCAAGGAAGTATACTGTATAAGAATGGAAGGTGAGAAATAGACTGAGATAATGGTAATCCAAAGTGTTAAGTACACTCGTAAGAAAATGCAAGGGACGGAGGTCTGGATGGGTAGAGGTTTATGGGGAGTTTTGGAATGAACAAGAATACTAGCATTAGAAATAGAATGAAATGAAATGAGTTTATAATAGAACCAGGGACAGGAAGAGAAGAGTTTCCTGGAGATAGATGACCTGTGGATCATACTGGGAATAAGAAAATGTGGATCATTGTGGTTTGAACGAAAGCCATAAATATTCCACTGATGAATGGATATTTTAAAGATCGAGATGTGATAATGTTGGTTACAGTGTTTGACTGGGATCCGGATGAGGGGATGGGGGGGGGTGAGTCCGAAGGATTAGGATGATTTGGAGAAGGAGAGGAGGATAGCTGAGTCAAGGGATTAGCTTGGAGGGAGGATAGCAAGGAGGGAGTGGGAACAGGGGAAGAGGAGGGGTGAGATGGAGAGGGGAGGGTTACTAGCAGGGACCTGAAGAGGAGGAGATGAGGGTTGAGGAGTAGAAGGGAGGATACAAGAAGGTGGACAAATGTCTGTAAAAGTTAAGGTGGGGGGTTGGTGAGACTGTGTAGGGGAACCTGCAGCGAAAGGTGGTTCTGGGAAGGGATATTGGATTGTTTTATGTAGGTCTCAGTTTCTTCCAGTGTTTTATTAGAGTAGTCTATGGTAGCTAGAGGGGGACAGTGAAGATTATAGACCTTTTTGGGATATGGTAAAACTGTACGATTTAGGTGGATAGTATTTTTGGTGGTGAGTCAGCTGTAGTACATTTTACTGTGCATATGGATCAGACTGGGAGGGAAAGTTGAGAAGAGGGAAGGGAGGAAGGATTAGAGGAAGAGGAGAATGTTGGAATATTTGGATCTAGTAGAGAGAAGGTATTAGACAAGAGGATGGTGGTGGTAGGAAAAGGGAAAATGAAGGAAAAGGTGAAGAGGATAGGAGTAGGAAAAGAAGGGGAAAGGAAGAGGAAGGTGAAGGGAAGGATGATGCAGTGTTTGGTCTGGTAGAGAGAAGGTATTAGGCTAGAATAGAAGATATAACGGTTGAACATGAGTGGAGTATAGAGTGAAGGTGAAGGCAGCTGCAGATTCAAAGTGGTAAGCAAGTCAGCCTTTGTAGAACACATTATGTGATCCATCGCCATTGGCACAGGTGGGGACAGTGGAGTGACAATCTGCTCTTACGTGGCCAGGTCGTGCAAAGAGTGGACACCGTAGGTTGGAACTACAATATTTGGCTGGATGGCCAAGGCTCCGGCTCATTTGGCACTGTCGTGGTGGTGGGGGGTGTATTCTTGAATTGGCAGATGCTCACTTCCAATGTTTATATGGATTGGAAGGTGTTGTCCATTAATGGCAATTTTAGCAATCTTGATAGGGTGTTTACTGTTATCCCGAGAGCCACGAGTGAAACATTTAACATGGGCAACATTTATGTTTTGAGCTGTAAGGACGGAGTGGGTTAGAGAGGAACAGTTGGCAAATTTCATATTATCCATTATAATACGATCTACTAGTATTCAAACGGTGCCAGTGCAAGTGTTTGGTTAGTGTCACGTGAAACAGGGATGGGATTTCCTTCTAGGCCTTTTCGTGATTCCATAACTTTGGCTTGATCTTCGCTATTTACTGTGATCTGGAGCGGTCAGGTTGACTGCGAAAAGAAACAATGATGACGTGTTTTAGCAGGCATAGTTAGAAATGTAGCGTGTTATTTGCATGAGGTGCTGTTGCTGATGCATTAAAGTATTTAGTCCATTCTTTTGGTTTAAAACTAGAAGACAGAGAGGGAGCAGACTTTTTGGGTAGTTTATTTTATTTTTTTTAATTGTCCGACTCTGGGCATAGGCTTCACAGCCCGTTACCAAGGCCCAGTAGTCCTCCTACGTCCATATTGTAGGGACGTGAAGTGGAAAAGTGGAAAACAGAAGTGGAAGAAACAGGAGTGGCTTGGTATGAAGAGGAAGAGGCATAGAGAGTGTGAGGTGAGTAGGCTCTCTTTGAGAGTGCCATAAGACAAGACAGTGACGGGTTGGGGTCTAAAGTAGAGAAGGAGCTGGGAAAAACGCCTGTTATGCTTTTGATATTTGAGGTGCAGGAGTTAATCAAAGAAGGGGCCTTGGTGAGGGTACGAGGGTCGTCAGCATGTGTCATGTCAGGAGAGCCAGGGGAGGGTCTGAAATTTTCTGATACCGTATGTTAAAGAAAAATCATTCACTTCCCCACCCCCCTACCCACCATGGAGCCCAACAAGGGAAGGCTGAACATTGGGCATCGGTGGCAGGGAACAGCCCCAGGGGTAGTGGGGAAGTATCCGTAGCCAGTCTGGTGTGTGATGGCGGCCACGGGATCGATACAACGCCCATCAGACAGCAGCCACTTCACCCTAGCCAAAGCATGACCAGCCGATTGATCCAGCAGGGCCACACTCTACCAACCGTCTTACCCCATCCCCCCACCAAAGAAGCGTATTGCAGGCCAAGCCGAACAACAACAAAACCATCCGGCCCGTCACAGAGTCTGAGAGCCTGGGGGTGGCTTCGGTTCCCCGGGCAAGTGCCACATCTCTCAACACAACACACACAACAACACTGTTTCTTCTACACCGAGAAATGACTCTCCGACGGTCATTTCGCGAAGACTTCTAGCCGGAATCGTTGAAAGCAATCCTGGACCCATCAACATTTACATATGTCCGAATGCTCAAAACCCATCACTTCGAGGCGACAGACAAAGGGTTCATTTCAGTGCATTTCTTGCAAGAAATGAACCCATTACACCTGCACAACACTTGCATCCAGAGAAAATTAGACAAACACCTGGACCTGCTCCTTATGCTCCTTCCCCCCACTCTCAAACTCCCCAGCCAGACTCTCTCTTACTTCCTCCACACCTCCACAGCCTAACCCACCGATCATTCCCACACCATCCAATCCCCCAGCCCCTCCCATTCCACCCCAATCTAATCCACCCCAACCCTTATCTTTATCAAAACTTTGTCCTACCATTTCTCCTCCACCCACATCCCCACCTACCCCCCGTGCTGCGGCACCCAACACACATTGTACACACGACATTAACATTCTCCAAATAAACATACTGTAGATGGCATAAACACAAAAAAACAAGAACTCACACAATTCATCAAACAACGAAACATACACACTGCCATCTTACAAGAAACAAAACTACACAGAACACAAAAAACACCTGCATTTCATAATTTCGCCTCCATCAGACAAGACCGGACTGATGTCAGTGGCGGTGGACTCATCATGCTAGTACACCAATCCATCAACTTTTCAGATACTAGTGCACAGACAAAATCACTTCTCCCCCCACATGACACCACAACAGAAATACAATCAGAGACGCACTGACAACAAATCACACATAACAATCGCCAGTACATACACTCCCTCCCAGTCATCCCACACAGCACCACACAATTACTCTACTCAAATACACCACATCACTAACATACCCAACATCATCTTGGGTGGTGATTTCAACACCATGGCATCTGCCTGGCATGTCAACAACCCTGACACAAAGGCATGGCACTACAATCCCAAACAGATAATCTTTTCATCCCCAACAATCTCCATCAACATACCCATATCCCACACCAAGCTCTTTTCCACCCATCATTACTAGACATCACATTTTGCTCCCCAAACCTCGCCCCCACAACACCCTGGAGAGTGGTCAAGACCCTAGGCTCTGACCACCTTCCAGTCATCATCACTATCAAAACCAGAATCACCCCGGCTGGCCACAGACACACATACACTAATCGTAAGAGAGCCAACTGGGAGTCCTTCACAACTGAAACAGAAAAACACTTTTAAACACGGTACACCCATCACAAATATCAATACTGCTCTGCACACTTTCAATACAATTATTCAAAATGCAGACAAAAGACATATTCCTAGAGGCAATAGAAAGAGACACAACCCCAACTTCTATCTATCAATCTGTTTCCAGACTCCTTAATCCTGTAAGGGGTGGCCACAAACAAATCACGTCCATGTCGCTCTGTCACCCGTCATTTCACTTCCCTGCTCCCAGCTCACACTCCCCTCTCTCATATACCTCTCCACTCCATCCCTCCATCTCATCCTTTGCCTCCCCCCTCCCTCTCCCCCCCTCCACCTCATTCACATACACTCTCCTCGTCAGTCTCTCACTCTCCATCCTCTCCACATGGCCAACCCACCTCAGTGTGTTCCTCCTAACACTTTTTATCACATCAACATCCAAACCACAACGCTCCTTCACTTCTTCATTTGTTAGTTTGTCTTCATGTGACTCTACATGCTCCTTTCAAATAACTCGTCTCCACTGCTCTCACTCTTGACTTCTGTCCCTCCAGCAAGGTCCAAGCTTCACTTCCATACTTTTGAGTTGGTATCACAATACTGTCATGCAGTAACTTTTTCACTTCCATGCTCACTTCCCTCTCTTATCACTGCTTTCAAGGAACCAGCAACCTTTCTTCCTTGTTGTACCCTTTCAAGCACTTCACCCTCCAAACTTCCATCTTTACTTATCATAGTACCCAAGTACCTAAATGCACTCACATTTTGCATTTCCTCCTCATCCAACTTCACTGTAAATTCACTGACTTCACTTTTCTCCAAGACCATAACTTTTCTCTTCCCTACTTTCACCTTTATATTCCATTTCTTACACACTCTTCCAGACTCATCCACCAAGTCTTGCAGCTCCCCTTCGTCTTCACTTAACAACTCCGAATCATCTGCAAACAACAGTACAGGGAGTTTCCAAACACTGCCCTCTCTCATTAGGGCTGCTCCAGCATCCACTGCCCTACCTTGTACCTCTTGCATAACCCTATCCATATACAGATTGAACATCCATGGACACATGACACATTCCTGTTTCAATCCAACCTTAAAATAGAAAAATTCACTCAGTTCACTATCAACACGCACTGCAGCCTTAGCACCCTCATACAAGCACTTCACGGCATTCAACAACTCGTTTACTCCATATATTTTTAATACTTTCCACAATCCTTGTCTATCCACCCTGTCACATTCTTTCTGTAAATTCATGAAGACCGCATACAACTTCATTCCCTTCTCTAGAAACTTTTCCACTAAAGAACTAAGAATGAATATCTGATCTACACAACCTCTTCCCTTCCTATAACCTCCCTGTTCTTTTCTTATTAATTCCTCTGTTATTTTCCAAACTGTTTCAGTAAGTATCCTGCCATATACTTTTCCTATTACACTAAGAAGACAAATGCCCCTATGATCACCACACACTTCTTTTTCCAGTTTTCCTTTGCAGGGGAATAATTATACGTGACTTCCAATCCTCCGGGACTTTACCTTTCTCCTTGGCCAATCTACACAACATCCACATCCATTCTACTACTATCTCTCCCCCATGCTTCAACTTTTCACCACACATTCCATCAATTCGTAGGGCTTTCCCAATTTTGACTTTCTTCATTGCTTCCACAACTTCCGTCCTACTGATTTCTTCCTCTGTTCTCACATCCCTCCGTCTCTCAGCGATTCCCCAGCCACATTTTTTTTTTCTTTTAATGCAAGGAAGAAGGAACCAAAGGCCATGGGCCCACATGCTGTTCCCTCCAAGAAAAAGCAAAAAGAATACAANAAACAATTGAAATTTACGGGAAGATGTCACGACTCAATCAACACAACGTTACAATGTAGAAAATTCGTGACAGTCACCCTCATTTGTGGTCCAACTTTCAATCTCACATACACAGTCCTTGAGTCAACTGATCCATACACTCTCATATTCTTTCACACAACAATACACACTCCTTCTTTTGCCTCTCATTCTCACCCACTCCCGCGCATATACCCCATCCATACTCCCATTCTCTCACACTCTCACCTTACCATATAATATCAGTTAATCCACATACATCCACTTTTTCACCCTCAATCACCTGGACACACTCTCTCTCTCTCTCTCTTTCACCTCATCATTTGCATCCCTTACATTCCATGTTGCAATCTGTACCATGTCCTTTATTCGGTCCTTAGTCGTCACCCGTTGGTCAGTTCTGGTCCGAGGCATCTTGTTCGTATTTTTAGTTAGTTGTTTTCCGTGGAGGGGCACTATCCTTCCACCAACCCACTTGTTGTCACGTAGGGATCACATGTTGGTTGGTTATAAGGTTACCACCCAGCGTTGTAAATGATTTCCTGGTTTACAGGAAATCATTTGGCTTGCCACTCAATGAAGAGGTACCCTAAAAAAAGTACCACTACACAAGAAATTCAAGGTCTCATCAGTCAACGTGACACACTCAACACTCCCCAACACCCTATACACAGCACACTGTACAACAAATACAAAAATTCAACACTCAGTTAGACAATAAAATATCAGAGCAGCAAACACTAAGTTGGAATAATTATCTCCAAACACTTGATCACAAATCAAACACCAGCAAACTATACAAACACTAAACAGCATCAAACTCTCCAACAGCAACACTACACAATCACACGCTGTCATCACAACAGACACCATTCTCTCAAACAAACAACAAGACAACACTCATCAATCACTTTTCACATGTCAGGCATCTAAACCCCCATCGCGATGACCGACATGTCATCCACCGCAAGAGACGGTTCCCACAGACCCAGACTTTGCACTTTTCACTTACAAGAAGACAAGGCACATTATTAGCAACCTTAAGCACTCATCTGCCTGTGGCCCAGACAACATAAGCAACATACGCCCTAAACACCTTGGACCACAAGGCATGCAAAAAGTCACCAACATATCAAACAACAGCTACTCACACAACATAATACCCAACATCTGGAAGCATGGTATTATCATCACTATCCCCAAACCCAACAAAGACCCCGCATCACCTTCCTCACACTGTCCCATCAGACTCCTTTGCACCCCCCTCGAAAGTCACTGAACGACTGGTATTACAATTAGTTACACCCTATCCCCTAGCCCCATCACACCATGGTTTTAGGTCACTACACTCCACAATCACTCTTCTTACAGACCTTACACAAAGTTTTTGATGGCATCAATTCAGCTGGGCCACCACACAGAACCTTCCTAGTCACACTATACATTAGCAAAGCTCTTGATGCCATCCCCTGCTACAACCTCATAAACAAAATATTCAACACAAACATGCACAAAAAGATGGCTGGCAAACTATTTAGCACCAGTCTAGCAGGGCAGTACTCCCAAGGCGGATGGAAAGCTGATGAGAGGGAGAGCTGGAGCTCCCGTTTCATCAGCCCTCGGGACTAGTTCCTGACCATCCCCTTTTGCTGAACATTTTCAGTGTTTCAGTAACACAGAAAGTAGGCCAGCATGCTCTCCAGTACAAGTTTCCCTAACTGTCAACACCAAACTACATGCATATTACACACTACATTTCCTTTTCAAAATTTTTAAAATAAATGGCATCTAATAACCTAGCCTTGGAGTCCCGACGGTGGGGGGGGGACATAAAAGCCCCCACCATCCGCCCCCTTCCCGGTGACGACTCAGTGAGCTGCCTGGAACAACTGCCTGACTCATTTCTTATTCATTTCTGCAACATTCACCGTCTTTCCTCTATCTTTCTCCCTGTTGACCACACATCTCCTCTAATCCTCACCTTCTCTTCTTAACTGAGACTCAGATGTCTGAGACAACTGATAGCAAACCCTTTTTTGTATCCTTCTACTTTCTCTATACTCATTTCAAAGCCAAAGGTGGCTGTTGTGTATATGTACGCAATGACTTATCTTGCTCTCGTGTTCCTGAACTTGAGTCTCCTGAATTCTCTACACTCTGGCTTCGGCTTTCCTGTCATTCTCTGACTAAATATATCCGTGCTATTTACTTATCCCTTAATTCTCCTGACTATGAAATATTCTTTGACTATCTTATTTCTACGATGGAACACATTCTATCCATTTCTCCTTTCTCTGAAATCTCCATTCTAGGAGATTTCAATGTTCACCACCACCTTTGGCTCTCCTCTCCTTTCACTGATCCACCTGGTGAACAAGCCTGCATTTTTTTCTCTCCTTTATGACCTAGTGCAGCTTGTACACCACCCTACCCGTATCCCTGTCCACCTTGGAGAGAGTTCCATACTTGACCTCTTTCTTACAACTAATCCTTCTGCCTACACTGTTAATTTTTCCTTTCTGTTGGGGTCCTCCAATCACAAACGTTTTACCTTAACCTGGACCCCAGTACGGCCTGTGGACCTTCCAAGGAAATGTTGGTTGTGGCACTTTGGAGCTGCTGATTGGGAGGCCCTGCGGCAGTACTTCTTTGATATTTCTTGGAATTATTATTGCTTCCACGGCCGGGAACCATCTGAGTGTGCCTCGTGCATTACGGAGGTTATTCTCTCGGGCATGGAAGCCTACATTCCTTTCTCATATCCTCTGACTAATGCAAGAAAGCCTTGGTTTAATCACGCTTGTTCTAATGCTGTCCACAACAATGAGAGGGCCTATGAAAGGTACCGATGCCAACCCACCCCTTAATCACCTCTTTTTTATGTTTCTGCCCGGAATCGTGCAAAGTCTTTCTTCGCTCTTCTAAAAATAATTCATCTGTACTAAATGCTCTCTACTCTCCTATTCGAATTCTTCCCGCTCCTTCTGGCACCTTTCCAAAAACCGTTCTAACAACTTTACCTCATCATCCTTCCCTCCTCTTTTCTACTCTGATGGTTCTGTAGCCATTTCTTTTACTGATAAATCTGATCTCTTCGTTCAGACTTTCTCCTCCAATTCCACCTTAGATGATTCCAGTGCTATTCCTCCTTCACTTCCCCCCTCTGACTTCATCATGGCTGACATTAAAATTTCTTCAGCTGATGTATTTTCTGCGAACACTGGCCTCAACACTAACGAGGCATATGGGCCTGATGAGGTTCCTCCTGTTATCCTCAAGAACTCTGCGTCTGTGTTTACACCCTGCCTAGGTAAACTCTTTCGCCTTTGTCTATCAACTTGAACCTTCCCTTCTTGCTGGAAGTTTGCTCTCATTCAGCTAATCTCAAAGAAGGGTGACCATTCCCAACCCTCTAAATATCGTCCAGTTACTTTAACATCCAATGTCTCTAAAGTTTTGGAGTCTGTTCTTAACAGAATAATTTTAAAGCATCTTTAATATCTCAACCTTCTTTCTGATCATCAGTATGGGTTCCGTCAGGGACGCTGCACTGGCGATCTTCTTACTTACCTTTCAGACTCCTGGTCATCATCCTTTCGGGACTTTGGCGAAAGCTTTGCCATTGCACTTGACATCTCAAAGGCAATCAATAGAGTCTGGCATAAATCTTTAATTTCCAAATTACCCTCTTATGGTTTCTATCCTCCTATCTGTGCCTTAATCTATAGCTTCCTTTCTTGTCGTTCTATAGCTGCTGTTGTAGACGGCCAACGTTATTCTCCTAGTTCTATCAAAAGTGGTGTTCCTCAGGGCTCTGACCTATCAAAAACTCCCTTTTATTCATCAATGACTTTCTAAGCTGTACATCTAACCCTATCCACTCATACGCTGATGATTCCACCCTGCACTTTTCCAATTGGTTCTCACAACGCCCATCTCAGCAGTTACTTCAACAAACAAGGGATGAGGCTATGGCACACCTAATGTCTGACTTGGCTCGTATCTTTGACTGGGGTAAAAATAATCTTGTTTTTAATGCATGAAAGACTCAGTCCTTACACCTATCAACCCAACAAAATCTTACACAGGAGTACCCACTAATGTGTAATAATATCCAGCTCAATCCTGCATCATCCTTCAACATACCTGGGGTTTCATTCTCTCAGGACTTATCTTGAAAAGATCATATTACATCTCTTGTAAAATCTGCTTCCAAGAAATTAGGTGTGCTAAGCCGACTCCCTACCTTCTTTACCCCTGCACAGTTGTTGACTTTATACACGGGTTTTATTCGCCCCTGTGTAGAGTACAACTCTCATGTGTGGGGAGGCTCCCCACGTACAGCTCTTCTCAAAAGGGTGTAGTCAAAGGCTTTTTGTCTCATTAACTTTCCTCCTCATTACTGTGTCCCTTCAACCTCTGTGTCTTCGCCTTACTGTTGCATCTTTATCTCTTTTCTATCATTACTTCAATGGTCACTGCTCCTCTGAACTGTCTGCTTGCAACCCTCAACCTCTACGACGGGCACGTAACACCCGTCCAGCTCTCTAATGCAAGAGTTAACTGTTACTCTAAGTTTTTCATTTATGCAACAGGTCAGCTCTGGAACTGTCTCCCTCTGTCTGTATTTTCTATTTCCTATGATCTCCAGTCTTTCAAACACAGTGCGTCCAAGCATCTCGAAATGACCAACTTGAATTTGGCTCTCCCTGTTTTTTTTTTTTTTTTTGTGGTAACTGTTGCTTCCGGCCTTTGGTTCCTTCTTCCTTGCATAAAAAAGAAAGTAACATTTGCCAGTCAGTCATCGAATATCAGAAACTTCACAAAAGACGTCTCCCAAGGATCTGTTTTGTCCCCTACACTCTTGTACCTATACATGCAAGACATGCCCACACACCACATATACACGTAGCTTTCTATGCAGACGACATAACACATGTACACACCAAAACGCAAACACAGCTGCACACATCCTCCAGCCTTACCTCAACACGCTACACGAATGATTCACCACAGACAGACTCACAATAGCCCCAGCCAAATCTATAGTGACCCTTCTCACAAACTGGACAGAACATAGTCACATTCCTCACCTCACTATAAACAACACTTCCTTACCATACACACGCACACACACGCACACACACACACGCACAGACACCCAAAATCCTTGGTGTAACATGCATCAATGTCATTTAAACAACACATCACAATCATTAAAAACAATTTACACCATGAATCAACGCCCTAAGGTCACTTGCCCATATAATATTTGGACGTGACAAAGAAACCACCACCACAGTATATAAACAATATATACGTTCAGTGATGAATTATGCAAGCCCTGCTTGGGCTTCTAACCTCACTAGAACACACTACAGCACTCTACAGACCATACAGAACATGGCCCTAAAAATCACAAGCTGCTCAGCTACTACACCTACAGACCACCTACACTAAGAAACGAAAGCCCTCAAAGTCAAGGATCATCTAGACATGAGAGGCACACAAGTTCATGCTGCGGCCTCCACAAACCCACACCATCCGCTACACTACATGGCAACACACACCAAGGAATATGAAAACAACACCCAGTACTCGGTATCATACACAAATACTGTCTTCTCTCCCCCATCACTCGCCTCAAATCAGCTTCCAGAAGCATATCCATGCTCAAATTGCTCGCCTCTCCATTCAGTCACTCAAAGACAACACACAGCTGCATGCATAGCCTTTAAGCCCTCTTGAGTTATCAGAAGATGCTGGATGACTCCGTCGCCGATGCCTGTCCAGGATGCACCACAGCACCCAGTACTAAGGAGTACATTATGGAAGACTGCATTGCACACACTCGCCTGCGCCAACAACACCACATACATTCATTGAGAACTCTATGAGAAAATTCGGGCTTGGCTGTGGCTTTCTTTAGGGATTCGGGGCGGTTCGGCCAGACTGCCTAGGGTACAATTACTATTACTACTACACCCCATCCCGCAGTGAACTCATCTCCCAGATGAAAGGACCCGAAGAGTATACGGGATGCCACGCACGGCAAACATGTGGGGAGGCATAACCGCTGCCCTGGGTGGTATGGATAGGTTTGACCTACATCACTATAATAGCAGGCATCCACCAGCGATATGGGGAGGGGGGGGGATATGATAGAGGAAGGAGTTAGTGAATGAAATGTAAAGAGGGACAAAAAGAGACAGACCATGCAAATTGGTTGAATCAGTGGCTGAGACCCTCCACATCGAACCTTAACTCCCATCTCCGATGCCCCCCCCCTCTCCTCGACGGTAACAGAAATGAGATTGTGGGGGTAATCCTTCTAGTTCAAAAACTATTGTTTCAAGTGAAGAAAATCGCCAGTTGGTAGCACTAATTTAGACCAGATTTTTGTACTGTTGCAGCTTATTTCACGCAGCTCAGTGGCAGAACAAGTCGTTACTATGGCTCAACGTCTTTTCCATAGCGCCTTTTCGTGACTAGCATCATATTCTGTTATTAATTTCTTGTTACAACTCAGCCTTCAAATGGAAAGAGGGCAGTTTTAAGTCAAGTTAAAGCCAGAATACATCAAATGCAAGAGGCTGATCTTAGCGATGCAAAGCAACCAATTAATCAACGAAGCCTCTTTGATTGTCACAATATGTCATCAGCCTGCATCCGACATAACACTGTTAAGTGCAGTCAGCAGCGATATAAGGAAATCAGACACATTGCATTTGGTGCTGGAGAGGGACGCTTTCAGGTGGTTACTGATATAGCCGGGCAACTCCTCTCCCTTGATGAACAAACTACAAACACCGCTCAGCTCCCTCCCTTGTCCCAGAAAGAAGGATGATGGGCTGCAGGAAAAGTGCACCTTAAGCCTGCAGTACAGTATACTGGGTTCACATCCAAATGAGTCTCCTTCTCCTCCTCCTCTTTCTCCTCCTCCTGCCTCGGCTCCTGCTGCTGCTGCCTCTGCTGCTGCTTTTGCTGCTACTGCTAATGGTGGTGGTGGTGATGGTACTCTACTACTAATGGTAATACTTATGTTAATACTTATTTAATACTAATAATAATACTAACACTAATACCAATATTAATGCCACTACTACAATTAAACGTTATTATCGTCAAACACTGATGGTCTCCATTCTACCCCAAAGACAGATGGGCTGGTCAGCATATCCAACTCGCACCGAGGAGTATTCAGACCGGTCACACAGCGGATTAAGAGTATCTTGGGGCCTGGGCTCCCTATAGGCCCATCAGAAATTAGACTCGCAGACTCATGGGCCCCAATTTTGGCCGGGGTCCTGTGCGGCCGCCCCAGCAGCCCCCTCCCCCCTCCCCTTAATCCGCCACTGGACACACTCTTCGACAAAATTTGGTTCTCTTTGCCCCTGTTCGTCCAATATTATAACTGGCAATCAGGACAACTACTGTCCCTGGTCGTATTCTACAGTAGGGAAATACTGGGACTTAGCAAAAACTCGTTGTTCTCCTTAATGACCCCTTTGTAACAGACAGGCAGTGATGTAAACCTTCATGTTTCTTATTTTTGTCTTCCTCCTTTTTCCTCCTCGACCGTTTCTTCTCCTTCTTTTTCTTCTTCTTCTTCACCTTTTCTTCTTTTCTTTATATTCCTTTTTTCTTTCCTCCTCCTCCTCCTTCTTCTTCTTCTTCCTCTTCTTTATTTCACGCCAGCTAAAACCAACAAGACATATTGCTGTCAAACACATTCATCACCAAATCAGTGAAAGAAGGGTAAATTTTGAGATGGGAGGAAAGCAAAGAAAGCAGCTTTATTTCTTTACTTCTCTAACGTCACGGAGGAGAAAGAGAGAGATGAGAGAGAGAGTCCATCATTTCAGGGGACGTACAGGGTGTCGTGTGAAATGTGTATGAACTCAATGAGGTTAATCCTGCATTAGATATGAATTAAGAATGAGGAAAGGCAAAGAAAACAATATGATATTCTCAGTCATTAAGGAGGTTTGAGTTACTAAAGTCTATAGAGTGAAATATGAGGGAGACCATTAATTCATACATCGGGTCGTCAATAATTGTAGCAGCATAACGGGTTCAGTATGGAAACCATGTTGATGTAGCAGTTATTACACATATTTAGCGCATTTGTTACCTTCTGAAGTTTCTCCTGCAGCAGTTTATGTTCTTTCCAAGCTGAATAACATCCTCCGTAGATATGAGGAATATAATAATAAAATGTCACCTGACTGAAGTGGTTAAAACACACTTTAGGCGAATAATCTGATCCTGGTCCTAACCTCACCTACAAAAACCAGTAACCCCAAGAGCAGTCCAAAGCCAAGTATAAGGAAAGGACCCTGAAGGTTTGGCAGTGACAGCGGTGTGTTGGCAGTTTTGGTTCGGGTGGATCGAGACGGTGAATTATCATCTTGGTCCATGATATCGCTGTACCACTTGTCCACCAGGCCGGCTTCCACCAGACGCCTGATGCCTTGGTCCAGCTTCGGCGTCCAGGGTGTGTGTTTGGGCAGGAGGAAGGCCAGAGCGCCGGAATACACCTGCTCCCTCATGACGTATGTCTCATGCCTCGCACGTTCATCCTCTGACACCAAGTTTCTGGAATTTAAGTTAATAAGATTAATGGTACACTAGGTGTATCTCTTGATCTGAATGCGCTGTGGTGGTAGGAAGAAATAGCAACAAACACACTCGTCCGATGCCTACCGGTGCAGCGCTGGTGTAGGGTTAGGTTCCATAATCCCGCACGAGTACAAAATGGAACACAGATACTTTGTCTCTGTTTATCGATTATTGTTATATCGCACAAATTTAGTCACCACCATCATCATCATCCGGACTTCCTTTCCCACCCTAGGGCAGGGTGAGGAATAGCAACGTCCAGAGAGCCCAAGTATGCCCACTCCAATGGGCCACGCTTCCATTCATTCATCATTCAAGCCCCTCGGAATCCTGGCTCTATCTGATGCGCCAAAAACTTTAAACTATTCTGTAGCTTCACTTAAACGATCCAATAGTCAGTCCGAACGCTGTCACGTTAAAAAGGGGTGCCAGATCCCCGATCATGCACTTCTCACAACATTCATCCAGCCAGCTCGATCTCTTGTCAGTCACACACAAATGTAGTACATAGGCAAATTTATCGCAGTACAAGCACGGCAGTGAGAGGGAAGTCTTTACATGAATGTATCTACGTCCCTGATTTGTGACTAATATGTCCAACTTTATCTGTGAATATATGAGACTGAACAAAGGTGTGGCGATGTGGACCAGAACCGATAGGTGAGAGGAGCAGGTGTGTCCGACAGAGAGTTGTTGGCAGACCTTCCAGTGGAATTAGAAAGCTCAAATGACCTGTTGGCGATTTCTATCTGATTATCCAATTGCGAGACCTTATTAATGCAACACATGCACATATTAACGATAGACTGTAATAACATCGTACTGGAAAGCACCTTCATCTGTGTGGGAATCGAACTCCTCTTGCCACTGCCGATCTAAAAGATGTGTGGCAGTCACGTAATTATGATGCTTTTCTTTTCACAAAGGTTGACAGTTTGTGACCGGAAGAGCTTAAATTCTTTGCCACCCACCCTGCAATCGGTCGTGGTGTGTGGATCTGAAAAAGACTGTCGGTGGTTAGGTGGGTTCGAACCCCAAACAGTGAGACTGCTTTAAGGTATGATGCTGTTAACAACACCACACATGCAGGCGGTCGGAAATGCCAAATGATGTGAGTGTGACTGGTGAAATCTACAAGTGTACGAAATGTATATAAAGTGTGTAAGTGTACCGTGATCTCTCCGTTGCCTCCTGTCTTAAAGACAAATTTATTCAATAATATAAGAAAGAAAATGTAGATAACAGATGTGACCGGCGGACATATAAAAGTGGTTGCAGGTTTATACAGTACTATTACAGGCAACTGAATCATTATCGTGCGTGATGTTCAAACAAGAACCAGTAAAATTTTACTCTATAATCAGACGATATACCAGGGTGGTTATCATTGTCTTATAGTTCATCCGCTGGATCAGAAAATGTCTTGAGTACATGCGATTGACCCATCTAACACCGTATTTCAGTTACATTGTGTTTGTTGCACATGTCCACACACGAGTTTGACCTATTTTATCCTATACTAAACTGTCTGTCGATGTTATATACAGATTTATGAGGATGGTATTAAAATGAATGGTTTTGTAAAATGTATGTACGTGAATGATACTATGCATACGAAAATACGTGTGACACCTAATAAGCTGCAGTTTAACACTAAGGTAGGTCTGGCATAAAATATTAAGTGATATTTGGGAATAGTGTAAACTCTGTACTACTAGGCCAGACGGTGTAA
>JAGKTI010018593.1:0-17595 GCA_018397915.1 Birgus latro | reverse complement strand
CTTGGGAACGGGAGAGGATTACCTCAGCATAGTGTACTGGACCAATACACTATGCCAAGGTAATCCTATCCTGTTTCCAAGGGAACGCTATCCTTTTAAGACTACCAAAAGATACTGATAGGGGAAGGTGAACGCCTTCCCACAGTTTAAGACTACGGCCCTAAGACTGTGTAGTGTGGTGTATGTGGTGTAGTGTGGTGTGTGTGGCGTAGTGTGGTGTGTGTGTGTGTATATATATATATACAGTATATATATATTTTTTTTGTGACGATTTGCTCTGAATGCACGTAAATTGATTTCATTGTATCATTTAACTCAGTCATTTTTCAGATGTTCCATATTTTTCACACCAGAATCAGTAATTCAACATTTTATCTCTTAGAAATATATAGTAGCCTACTGTATTTACCAGTGTTTATAGTATTTTTTTCTTCTCGCTGCTGTGATTCGCCCAGACGTTATTTTTTATATTTGTACATAAATCTGGCTAAACTATGAATATTTTCCCCACACAACGGCGACTGGTACTGGTATTTATTTTGACAGTATATTTGGATCTCTTGTGAAATATATGCATTTTATCAGGTGATCCAGTTTGTAGATGAGGGTGTTTATGAGCTTTAATACGATTTCCGTTTTGGTTTTCAAGGATAATGAAGCTTGTTACACGTTTTCATATTTTGTACCCATTATTAAATTTTCACTGACGTGCAACATTGATTTTTAACGTTAATTTTAATTATGATATTGATAAGGAAATATTGTTTAGTCTGCGATATGATTTTTAGCATTGTTGCTACTTTTATTTTTTATCTCTTTCCGGACTGTTTTTTGGAGTTTCTGCCTCTGTGATAGTGATAATGAGGAGGGTCGGTCGATGTGTGACGTAGTGATGGTGATGATGTGTTTGTCAGTGTCATCATCTTCCCCTCTTCCCCTCCTCTTCCTCCTCCTTCTCTCACCCATCATCACAGAGCCGTCCCATCCCACCAGCAGGCGACAACTCCATACATCCATTTTCATCCCATCATTTACCCCTTCCTCCGGTTTCTCTTTTCAGTCATGCTCTTTTGGTTTTGGTTTTTCCATTTCAGTGGAAGACGGACACCATGGAGAGATTTTTGGTGGGGGTAGGGAAGGGAGCAGACGGGTCTCTCAGTAGGGGAGGGGTTTGCAGAGGACGTTTTGAAAAGGAAAGGAGAGGAGGAGACGATAAGTTTTAGTCTCCTTCTCCCTTTTCTTCCGTTTTATCGATTGCTTCTCTAACCTTCTGCTCTCCTTCCACTCTTGAGACACCCTCTGCCCGCTGCCCCTACCCCCCAGACACCACATATTGTTCATTTTCTATTTTTACGCCTGAGTTATAGGTTCTCACCAGTCACACATACATCCCAGTATTCGACTTTTGTCCCTCTGTCTCCCCATCTATGCGTTTGCCCACCCCATCCCCCTAAAAACATTAAGATAAATGTAACTATTATCTTTGTGCCCAGGAAACAGCTAGACTAGGAGAGGATGTGTTCATATCACTAAAATAAGGCAGAAGCAAAAATGGTATTAAGGAGTTGAAAGTTCCTGTAATTTGATCACTAGGGCAGCAAAGTTGTAAAAAAAAAAAGTACCTAATGGGAGGGCTGCAGTGCCAGGCCAAGAATATGATAGGAAATGTTAGGGAGATAGCTCACAGGAATGTCATGGGAAGTCGGTAATATCAAGGGAGGGCAGAGTGGTGAGTCAGGATGTGATATAGTTGTCAAGGGGTGTGCAGTGGGTGTGGTCCTGGCCTGGTGGGAGTGTGGGTAGTATGGTGCGGTAGTGGGAGTGGGAAGCTGGGTCCTGTGATGGTATTTGGCTGTATCTCCCTACGACAGCGGTATGACAATAATAGCAGCGGACAGTTTTGGCCAAACTGTGGATCTGAGGATGCTTCGCTCGTTCCGCGTCCTCAGGCCCCTCAAGTTGGTCTCACGGCTGCCAAGTAAGTGGCCCGGGACTGTCTTCACCACAGCCCGGCCTCTGCTCGCTAGGTAGTCTCGCTCCCCCGCGGCGGCACTGGGGCGGCGGCTGCGGTGGCGACGGCGGTCAGGCGCCATGTGAACCGCCGCCCCGCCACCAACTGGCCCGCTGCCTTGGTCCACCCTGCCCCACATACACCCACGCCCCCATTCCCATCCTGACCTTTGTAAAAACTTCATACCTCATCTTTCCTCAGATGCTGCCCTGTATTCCAGGTACACTGCAGCGCATCATTTTTGCAAAATAGACAAATTTCTTTTTCATTCTGTAATATCATGCAGGGTGCATTAACATTTGCTGCAAGCACAGTAAGTTGTTGGACGTTTACAGATTGTGTGCTGTATATTCCTGCCCTCCATTCAGGAGAAGAAAAAACAATATATAATATGAACCTAACAACTCATTATTGATAGTGACTTCACCAGTCCAGTCCTGATGGTAACTTGTCCCTGCTGAAACAGGAGAAAAATGCGCACATAATACATGCTGTGGAGCCGAGGTAGGGGATATAATGCCCAATATGGAAGTGAAACTCGCACATGGTTAGTTCAGAACAAGCTTTACAACCCAGATATATCTGTTTGTGAATTTTTTCTCTCTCTCTTAGCATAAAAAATATGTCATTAGGGACATATACTAAGTATTACAGCCACCCATCTTAGGGATGGCCCGTGGCGTCATTTGTTCTTTACACTAAACATGTATATTTCCTGCTTCTAATTTGTGTTTCCTCTATATCTCTCCAGAAAAAGGAAGACTATTGACCTTCAGTTGAAGCTGATTCTGACCTTCCAGCACTGTGCATTTCTCCTTACAAACTTGGTCTAGTGACAGGTAGTTCCCGGACATTAGAGCAATGAACACACGTGAAAATAGAATGTATACTTAGAGTCATGGAATAGGACATGATGTACGGTAGTATTTCAAGTAATTAATTTATTCCATATATTTTCAAAGAGACAGTTGTAATATTGGATCTGACCATGTTGATGCCAGAGTACTACCAAGTTAACAATGCTCTGATGTGCAGTTTATTTTCAGTTTGTTTTGATTCGGCCAGATTAACCATAGTGCGTTACCTAACAAGGAATTTCTTCATATGTATAACATATACTTTAGTTTCGTTTCTAGAGTTTAATTCGTTGTATTGGTAATCATTGTCTTCATTGTCCGTCTAACTCGACCCTTCCGAACGGCTACATCCCCGTCCTCCGTGTAATCGTCTCTCATATCATCATGCTATTCCTTGCTTTTGCCATCAACCCTTTCATGCACCCTCTTCCCCTCGTTGCTTTTCTGTGCCTTTGTCTGTTGCCTTTCCTGCCCTGCTTGCTGTGCAATTCCCTTCCCATTGCCTCTCACTGCCCCTGCATGTTGCCTCCCCTTTCCTGCCTGCTGCTATTCCCTACCCATTATGTGCCCTTGTCCCTGTCTGTTACTTCTCCATGTTCCCTCCCATTGTTTCCTGTCCCTGCTCTTTTCACCCCCATCATTTCCTTCTGCATTCTCCCCGCCCCTGCCTAGTTTATACTGCCTACCCTGTACACTCTGGAACTGTAGTTTCTGCTCATCCTTTCTCTTCTACCCAAAGACCTGTTGTTGGTAGTTCAAAGTCTATCTAGGCTGCACAAGTAACAGTGTCATCACGAACTGTTCCTTGTGTAGTTTAGTAATGGTTGAAACTGCCACCTTAACGCTGGACGCCAGGTCTTCGTTCGGTGTGAAAATTTGACCACTACTACCCATCGGCCAGGGGTAAAGGTAGGTGGTTTGCAGACACTGTAGCTCATGAGTATACTCCTACCTGTTGTTTCTGGTTACTACCTCTGCATGTCCCTTGCCTTCTGGCGTTCCCCTTCCCTGCCTGCCTAGACCCGTGCCTTTACTTCTCCCTGCCGTCTGCCTTGTCCTTGCCCCTTCTCCTCCGTCCATGTTCCCTGCTTTCTCCCTTCCCCTTTCCTTTCTCCGTCCCTTCCCCAACCTGTCCTTCTTTGCCCCGTCCCTGTCCCTGTCCCAGCCCTGTCCCTGCCCCATCCCTCCTCCTGTCGCGTTCCTGCCTTATGTACCCTTGCTACGTCCCTGTCCCATCGCTTCCTGACATCTCCCTTTCTGATGTGTCCCTACCCCGTCTGTGTCTGACATGTCTCTCTCTTCTCCGTCGGTGTCCCTTCCCCACCCATGCCTGTTGTGTCCCTTCCCCCTCGGTGCCTGACGTACCCCTTCCCCCTCGGTGCCTGACGTACCCCTTCCCCCTCGGTGCCGGACGTACCCCTTCCCCTTCCATGCCTGACATGCTTCCACCCTGTCCCTGCTTGATGTGTCTCTACCCATTTTCCATTGCCGTCCCCTCCCCATCCGTTCCTGTCGTGTCCCTACCTTCTCCGTGCCTGATGTGTCCGTCTCATCACTGTCCCATTCGTGCTTGACATGCCCCTTCTTCGTCTGTGCGTGACATACCACTGCCCCATCAGTGCGTGACATGCCCCTTCTCTTTTGTGCCTGATGTCCCTGCCACTGCTGTGTTCCTGTCGCGTCTTTGCTCCCTGCCCATCCCTTTCCATGCCTGACGTACCTCTGCCTCTGCCGTCTCTGACGTACCACTACCCCTTCCATGCGTGCCGTGCCCTTACCCTTACCACTTCCGTGACTGGTATTTCCAATTCACCTGTGTGTGTCGTTCCCCCTGGCGTGTGGTGGTGTGCACCAGGACAAGGCCGGACTGGTATGAAAGGGTCGTACTCTCGTCGGTTAAAGAGGCTTCCTAGCATCTCTTTACCAATCTGTTTCTGCATATATTACATCTGTATTACTGCCCGTGATATTCTAAACCATCTCTGTATCAGAAGGCTTAAGCCACAGACGAAGAATGTATTAATGTGTAATGTGGAAACAAAATCGCGAAAGGAACAGGTGTTTGAAATCCTCCTGAGTGGACGAGACTGCGACCTTGAGTGTGCGGGGCTGCTGTACGTATCCTGGCACCACCTGGCCCCCACCTCACCGCTGCCGCCGCCGCTGCTACTATTGCTGCTGCTGCTGCTCTTGCTGCGGCATCGTACTAGTGGGTAGCTTACAGGCCGCGGGGAATATAATTCTTCTAGACCCGGGCTGAGATTCACAAAAAAATCCGCGATCACTTCCTTGTCGTAACCAGATGAGTTTTGGCGGGAAAAACAAGAAATATGGGAAGGTTCTGGGCTCTCATTTTCCTGTCCTTACTGCCAACATCAGTCTTGGATACGATGAAGACCCAGTACGGTTAATTCTCCCTCGTAACTGTTATCTGTTTTTGTTGAAGGAGCAGCAGACGTGAGAGGACTCTTCACTCCCATTTCCTTGCCCTTCTTGCAAAAACAGATAGTAGTTACGCCAGGGAACTGATCATGAGCTTGTTTGTGAATCTACGCCCTGGTAAATAGAACAGTGTAGATGTAGAGCAGAGAGACATTTTAAAGCCAACAGAAAGATGGTAATGATAATGGGGGAGTAGATTTGAGTGTTGGTATGCCATATTTTTTTTCTACGAGTTAGTCTTGTTGTTGATGTTTTCCTCAGTAGGGGAGGAACAGTGGACGCATGGGATCAGTGCTCTCTCTCTCTTAGACCCCCTTTGATCGGAACATTAGTACTGGTATAGTGAAGCAGAGACTCACTTCATTTAGAGAGTACCGTACCAACACTTAGACCTCAGCCAGTTGTCTTTCTTACCAATAGAACTGGGCGCCATGAATCCTAAAGTAGTCAGATCCGCAGACAGATGTACTTATTCTAGGGGACTTTTTAGCCTCACTTTCGTAGTTTGGCCAGAAAGAGACTTTTTTCTTTTTCTTTCTCCTTTTTTTTTGAAGACCTGTATACATATATATAATATTTTTTTTTCTTGTAAACCCGCTAAAGCAGCCTCCTCGCTTCTTTTGAAAGTTATGGTAGAGAATCCTAGTGTATGGTGCGCCAGTGACCGAGCCAACGTCTTGGTGTGTTTTTATTTGTTGTTGTTGTTGTTGTCCCGGGGGTGAGTGTAATGCCGCCTGCAGTCCCCCCCCCCTTTTGCCCCCTTGGATATCTCTCAAACTCCCCCCCCTTCTCCTTCCCGTTTTTTTCCCTCCACCCCCTTCTTTATTGAACCCCTGTACCCCCATAATAATAATGATAAAAATATCGCTGTAAGGAGACTTGTTCTCTTTTCGTATAATCTCCGTGGCCGCTCAATCCTTCATCCCCCTCCCCCTCCACCATTCTCCTCCCACATCCCACATCCCCTCCACTTTAACTCCATCAATTTGATGACGTCCTTTTTTTTTTATGTGTATTCTTGCTGTTTCCAGACGATTTTATTCGCACCAGAATAGACTTTCCGAACTGGACGGGTTAGAGAGAGCCTTCACTAACCCCATCACAACTAGAGGTCAGTCCTTGGTGAAATATATTGTCTGGTTGCAGCAAGAATAAATGAAAAATGTCATGGGATTGAAAGGGTTAACCTTCTTAAAAATGGCCATAGTTCATCCTCCAAGTTCCTCCCAATCCACCCCCACCCCTTCAAGCCGTCCCCTTAATGAGAAAAAAACATAAGCTTCCCCCCACACACACCGCCGCCCCTTCCCCCATTTTATAGTTTTTTTTTCGTTTTTTGTTTTATCCGAGAATCGAGCCATTTTTTCCTTAGCGACTTTTAGTGGTTGAGTGTTCGTGCAGTCTTACCACTACACTAGCTGGTTTATTGAGTTTTAGTGCGTAGCGAACCACCGCCACCACCACCACCGCCACTACCACCACCACTACCATCATTAGCAAACTGTTTTTAACCCCCGTCTTTTATTTATCACCTTCCCTCCTCTTCCCATCTATTATCAACTTCTTCCCTCCCCAAGCTGTGTGACCATCATATTAGTTGGTAGTTACCATCTTTATCCTTGCTTTTCAGATTCATCACGATATATATGAAAGCTCTACCTGTAGACTTAAGAACGCTCAGAGCTATCCGCGTCCTAAGGCCTTTAAAGCTAGTTTCAGGCATTCCCAGTAAGTAGCAAAAGCAGTCTTAGTCACGACAACCTTTTTCATTTTTTAAATATATTTATATATTTTTACGTACTGTCTTGGAACGTGCCTATATATTTTTTGGTGGATTTTTGGAAACTTGTATGGCTTCTTTTGTTATGTTCTGACATTATTTTTTGTGGATTGATTATGACAAAGTTTTTGCGTAGATGCACCTGCAAGCTTGAACCTTCCCTCACCTAATCCACCCCCCATCATCATCCCACGATTCCAACCGTCCCTTCTCCCTCACTCCCCCCTTCCTCCTCACGGTTTGTTTACAAATACCCTCCCCTCGTCCTTCCTCACACCCACACCCACTCTAAGCCACTTATCAGAGCAAGGCCCCACCTCCTCCCTCACTTCTCACCCCCAACGCTCCATCCACTTGGTCCACCTTTCCCTTCCCCTCCCGACAACTTCTCTACTACTTTGGTTTTCATTATTGCAGATAACGTATTTCGGCGTCGCCATATTGCCTATTATAATATATAAATTATTAATAGTGAAATAATATTTTTCCCCATATATTAAAGGGCCGATTCTGCCTTTTGCTTTAGATTTTCAACTACCCCAACCCCCCGTCCAGCTGTTGCTGCGTCATATCTTCAAGTGGATGGATTTTTGTGTTTATATATATATATATATATATAATTATTTATATATATACAGTATATTCCTCTTTAGCTACGTGTGTTGCATTTGCCTTCTAATATCATCCAGTAAGTAGTACACGCTTGACGGATTTTTGTGTGTTTTTCTTATAGTATTAGTGTTGTGTTAGTGTTTTGCGAGTGTCGGAGTGTTGGTCGTGCCCGGCATCCAAGCATCGCCACACTCCCACCTCCTTCTGGCGCCCTTTTCTTCCCCGCCGCCCTGCATGAGGCACGCCAGGTGTTAGTCGTATTTTTAATCTTAAGAAGCTACAGTGGTAGCAGATGTATGTCACTGTTTTTTTTTTTTTTGTGATAGCTCTTGCATTCTTCCCCAGTTATCCTTATCCTTATCCTTACCCATTTGAACTCATAAGCCTCACCTTTTTTGACATTAGTTGTCCATTTTTATACCACTTATGTAATCTCTTCCAGTTTCCTCAGCTTATTTCCTCCTCGAGGATAACTGAAATTCTGCATCAAATGCTGAATTGCAATCATCTTTGTTAGTCGTTTTGTTTTTCTCTCAGTTTATTTCCATCCTTTCATACAGAACATATCTTCTTTCTGTTATTAACCCCGCGTCTTCACACGTCATCTAAAATTGCTGTTACTTAACCCTATCAGGGTCCCGTCTCCTCTTGCATTTTATTCCAGGTAACGTCTGATGATTGTACGTAGCTGAGAATGAGTCATAGGGTCCTGAGTGTTAATGCTGTCACCATGAACCTTCCCATGCTCAGGACAACTCGTGTATTATATTCCAGCTAACGTCAAGTGATTATATTCAGCCGAGAGAGTTAACACCAATAAAAACACGTTCGGAGGGTTTGTCATGTAGATTAAATGTCGTAGTCAGCCTGTATGATCACCGTTAATTTTTAAATATCTTCAACCCAAATACATTTAATTTCATTGAATGTTTGCATTCAGCTCGATTTTATACAGCTTAGAGGAGGCTTTTGGAACTGGAGGGGTTAATTAGTCCTCATTAACCCCACCATCACTAGAGATCCTAAGTTACCTAAATTCATCTGGGAAATAGCATCACTTCAGATCACCGCAAGGGACGTGGTTTATACTTCGATGCATCGTCGTCAAGCGTGAGAATAAGTTTAACACGCACCTTCTGAGTTCCAGCTTTGGTATTCTGGTTGGCATGATGCACCTTCGCAGCACCTCCTCCATAGCGAGTGATTATGCATATCACTCCTTGATATACGCTTTATGTTACTTCTGGTGTCGATGTTGTTTGCCCTACTCATTTCACTTTGGCCTGAAATTGCTCTCCGCCTCGAATGCTCAATTGTTTTCCTAGACTGACACTAGAAAATATTGTTATGTCTCCAAAAAGCGTTCTGGATAAAATGCAGAGCCGCAGCGTTTTCATTAACTGTCCCTTAGTTAAATGAAACACTGCAAAATAGCAACAATCTAGAGCAGGGATGCACAACCGGCGGCCCGCGGGCCGCATGTGGCCCTCAAACAACCCTCTGGCGGCCCTTAGTAGGTAATAAAAGGTAAAAAATAATAAAAGGTAATAAATTGATAAATAGCAGTTCAGATAATAATTCAAAATGTGCCGTGGACCCAGAACTGGACGAGAAGTGAACGCGTCAGCCACCGTGTCTAGACATTAGTCACTCTAGAGGGGAGTTTGTGTGCCACACTGCCGAGTCGACGGCCTCACTGCCTGAGTACCGACAGTCGTTATTAGGAACTCTTTCAGAGAGGGTTGATTAGTCTTGCTCACAATGGCTGCTAGTACTTCTACTGGAAAAAATGCAACTCGGAAAAGGAAACTAGAAGATGAACACAGAAAATTTCATGAAATATGGAGAGACAAATATTTCTTTGTGGAAAACAGTGCAAACAATATCATTTGTTTGATATGCCAGAGTAGCGTAGCTGTTTGTAAGGAATATAATTTGCAAAGGCATTATTTAACAAAGCACAAGTCTTATGAAAAAATCACAGGTGAACTAAGGAAGCAGAAAATAAAATCACTGATGCAAACTACCAACTAATGTGTGAGAAACAATATATGTAAGAAAAATGAACACTGCAACAACAGTAAGAAAACTCAGGGAGGCGTTTGACAGCAAATTTGGAAACCTCAAGAAAGAAAGGAATAACTTGATGTTGTTCAGCAACCCTTTTTCTGTATCACCTGAAGACGTGGAAGTAGAAGCCCAGTTAGAACTGATTGACCTCCAGAACAGCGACATTCTTCATACGAAGTTTAAGGAAGGGGACTTACTCAATTTCTATAATTGTTTGCCCAAAGATCAATATCCTTACTTGAGAAACAAGGTTGCTGTTTATGCAAGCTTATTTGGCTCTACCTATATATGTGAACAAACATTTAGTCTGCTAAGTCGAAACAGGTCAAACATTCAAAGCAGGCTGAGTTTGCGACTGGCAACAACAAAGTTTCAACCCAACATAAAGAAGCTTGTCTATGAATCACAGTGACAAAAATCGCATTAAGAAGACTGTGTCATTCATGCCAGGTAAGGATTAATCATAGTTTTGTAACGTAATGGATTAATTAAGTACTATATTTTTACCATTAAGCACCTAAAATTTCTACATTTTTGTTTAAAATAAATCTTGCGGCCCTCAGTGAGTTTTAAGTTTGATCATGTGGCCCGAGGAGCCCAAAAGGTTGTGCATCCTTGATCTAGAGCGTGGTTAGGTGAATAGATTAGTACTAGATGATGCTCGTCACGAATAAGTGCTATGGATAGAATTCAGAGCTGTAGTATTGTAATTTTCTGTTACTGAGTTAGGTGAAATAAACTACAACGAAATATGGAGCCAAATTAAAGTGAAAGAACTATAGCAGCGTACCGTGCGGACATAAACTTTTTACCTCCACATAAGGATAAATAACGACTGAGTTTTGAAACCCAGTGGTGCCCTCTCCAAAACCCAACATTTTTTGTCTAAATGTGAAACGATATTGGCCTTAACAGTGCTGAAGGATAAAAAGCTGAAATATGCACGTTCAGTCGCTGAGGAAGAGGTGTTACAAAACGTCGTATGCCTCTTAAAATTAAACCCATCCTAACCTCCACGCGGCCAGAATGAGCTACCAGATAACGTCAGCGTACTGAGAGTTAATTACAAGGATTCTCTCTCTCTCTCTCTCTCTCTCTCTCTCTCTCTCTCTCTCTCTCTCTCTCTCTCCAGTACGATGACGTCATTTTCAGTATGTTCGTCTTATCTCCAGACGATTTTATTAATCTGAAAAGAGAGTTTTTGTCATGGAGGAGTTAGATATAGTCATAGTTAATCCCGTCACTACCAAAGTGGAATGAAATCGTTGAATCACGTAGTTCAGTGGTAGCTTGAATAAAAAGAAAAATACGTTAGCTTAATGAAGGAGTTTAGTAGGTTGTGATAGGAAGCTGCATTCTAAGTGGCTTTGGGTATTTCGTAACACTTCTACCTTAATTATTTATACTGTTGACTACACATCGGCATCATCTTGCATGTGATTCCTGGAAACTAAGTACGGCATATATTAAAGCGATATAAGCAACGTACAAGAGAATGTTAAGGTATAGAGTGCGAAATATTTGCCAAGGTATAGGTTCTACGAAACTTCATATGCAATCTAGAATACGGCCGTTATTTTAATATTACTTATTATTTAATGGTTGTTTAGACTCGTTATTATTGTCCCTTCACTATTTCCAGAACTTGTTAATAATTCCATTTTTTCCCCATCATTTATCATTTAATTACCTGTTTAACCAGATCTGTTTTTATTATTATATGGAGACATTGTAACATATGGGAAGGAGGTGGTAAAGAACGCGAGAGAGTAAGGGTGAGTTAACTGCTGGACCCTGCTGCTAGCAGGGTCCAGCACACTAACACTTTAGTCTCTGAGTTACTCCTAACCAAGAGAGAATTGGGCCAGACTGCCAGTAATCTTCCCTGTGTCTAACTGGGTGCTAGGCGAGGATTCATATGGATTCGGGTCATGTTCACAAAGCTTCTTAAGAGTTTTATAAATACCCAAAATTTCTTTATTGTAACACCCCTCTCTTGATGGTTGAAGGAAAGTCCTGGAGTAAGTTTTAACGCCTTTTAATGAGGATCACAGAAATATAGGTGTTGCCTCTCTGATATCAGCCCTCTGACTGCCTGGACATTCTGTTCTAGTTCAGCCCGCAAGCCTGGGAACGATGCTTACGCTGCGATTCTGGATACAGTGGGGGTATACAGTGAGGGAGGCATAATACATACACGTATACATATAAGGGGAATGGTACAATACTCCCCGGGGTGATGTAATGCAGATGTGGGGCACAGTGAGGGGTGGACAAATGTCGCCACAGGCAGAGGCAAAGCTGGTGGGTGGCAGATGTGGCAGAGGACAGTGACGTGGCAGATGCAGAGAGTGAACGGCAGACACTGGAGAGGGCCACCGGCAGATGAACAGGTGTTGGAACAGGTGCCTGAACAGGTGCTGAGGGCTGCGGCGTCGATTGTCGCGGCCTGTGTGGGGTTGTGGTCGATGTAGAGAACGGCACTGGGGAGGGGTATTGGACACCTGTATGCAGAGCCGGTATTACGCCACGAGAGTGAGGGCGAGGCTGTGAGAGGTGGTGCAGCTAGTAGTTGCTGGTGGCACTAAAACACTGTAGGAGGCGTTTGGAAACGAGGGTCGATCACCGCTGCTACCAAAAATGTAACACCCCTCTCTTGATGGTTGAAGGAAAGTCCTGGAGTAAGTATTAACGCCTTTTAATGAGGATCACAGAAATATAGGTGTTTCCTCTCTGATATCAGCCCTCTGACTGCCTGGACATGCTGTTCTAGTTCAGCCCGCAAGCCTGGGAACGATGCTTACGCTGCGATTCTGGATACAGTGGGGGTATACAGTGAGGGAGGCATAATACATACACGTATACATATAAGGGGAATGGTACATTATGAATTCGAAGTCAAATTCAAAAATTATCTTTTTAGAGTAATCTTACGTCCTTTTTGTTCCTTTTTAGGCCAAGAGCCCCAAGGATCCGGCAGTAAACAACTTGTCTGTCCACTTCCAAACTCGTTTCGCAAGCCTTTTTTCCGGAAAACGAAATTAAACTTTTTTTTTCTCCTGGCCCCAAGTTTTTTCTTATTGCAGTTTCTTTCATGTAGCTCACTGGCAAAATTATGCAATACCACGATTCTACTGTACATCCTTCCCATATAATTTACTCCTGAACTAGATGGGGTTCGGTACCAAATCCTGCATAATTAACTTGAAGTTGACATCATTCAAAAATGTTAATAGAGGTCAAGACGGTTTTGTTCGAGTCGGTTCGATTAAAGTGGAGCCCATTGCAGTGGATCAAGCCGTATCTAAAGCTGCGTCGATCTAGATCTGTTAAGTGAATTGTGACATTAGCCTACCCAAGACTCATAGCTGAATTACTGTGCAAGCAGAGCAGAAACCCGCTTTCTCATCATCTGGGTGGACGACTCGACCACGTATAATATTGTAGTGTTAATCTCTTGTTGCAGTTCAGCACTCAAGATGGAGAGATGACACTTTAGGTCAAGTTAAAGTGAAAAGAGTATATTTGGGAATAAACTCACCTCTCCTCACTTGTGTTTTCTCCCATCTTGGTATTTTTATTGTTATGATCAAAAGCACAATGTACAGCGGACACATCATCTTGTCGAGGTGGAAAGTGTTTTTGGTGTTCTTGCTGTTTTTGTTCTTTTTGTGGTTATTCATGGCCGTGAATGGCGAGTGAATGAGTGTCTGGCCCATTTCAGAAATATCAACACCCTTCCTTATTTAATTCTTGGTTTTATTTTACAGTGCCATATTGATAAACTTTCTTGGAAAGTATAATGGCACAAGGAAGGAAATTGGTTGGTGCTGTGAAGAGCTTAATGCAAAACAGTGGTCTGAGCGTAGCAGCTGTAAAAGGGTTGCATGAAGAAGTATTAGTACCCACACTGACAATACCAGTACACAAGTCTTGTATGAGACAGCCCTAGCATGTATTCAATATGGATGGTGGGTGTTAGCGCCGAATTGGTGACAACTGGAGATGTAGGAGGATTACTGGGACATAGGAATAGGCCCTGAAGCCTTTGCCCAGAGTCGGACACGTAAAAAAAAATGAAAAATATGGGTAATAATACTTTGATGCCTGAAAATTAAGAGAGAGCAATGTAGATGGGTTCTTGAAAAACGTGTTTGGAGTGCAGAGAGGGGCTAGGATAAAAAATTGTGATTAGGGAAAGGTGTGGAGTAAGGAAGAGCTTGGACAGCAGAGCTGAAGTGTGTGTGTATTTAGGTGGTACGGTCATATGGAGGTAATAGTTATAAATGGGTAGTGAAAAGGATATGGGTGATTGAGTTTGAAGGTGGGAAGAAGCCTGGTAGACTAAGTAGATGGATAGATACGATAAATGAGAGAGAGAGAACAAAAACAACAATAACAGCTTTGTCATAAATTTTAAATATTATGAAAAAGCATTATGTTAAAAGGATTCATACGACATTCATAATAAACAAAACACTGTCTGTCATTTTACCGGAATTGAACCAGCATCCTGTATAGCTAATGACAAAAACTAGCCTGATATATCAGGTCTTCTATTTCCTCTTTCCATTTTGCTTGCCAGTAATCTGAATCTGAAAGGAGCTTGGTACGTTTCTCTGCCCATGCTATTGCTCTTTGGCATAATTCGGCAGGGTGCAAGGTTATTGACACAATAGAAAAGCAGGCCAACAGTTTAGTTTATGAGTGTATCATTTAAGTTCCCTATTACAATATAGATGTGAAGCTGGACCCAGAAGGTGTTGTATGTAACTTCTTGACTCCGGTGACGTATTTTTTCCTTTAAGATACCAGAATAATGAAAGCAGCGCGAGTTTTTTCTTCCTTAGAACTCTGAGACAGCACTCGGAACATTAATTGTGCAGCACCCATTTTCCACAGGGTATATTCTTTAACCCCTCTTCACCCCCACCACAATTTCAACACATTCGACTCATCTCCCCACTCCCCCCCCCCTCACACACACATCATTTTTGGAGAAAGTTATGAAATAAACCTTCACTGAACTAAAACTACTAATCTTTCATCATCCACGTTCACAGGGAATACTTTCCTGCCCCAGCCACACCGCTTACAACCATTCCAGCCTATCTCGCCTGTTCGTTTGCTCGCCAGATCCATTTGTTTACCCCCTATGACGGTTTCATGGCGCGACGCAAGTCGTGCGGTCAACGAACACGTTTAATTTAGTTTATTCTTGCTGACACCAGACGGTTTATTTAACTTAGGACAGACCTGTGGTAGTGCTAATTATGGCTGTATCGAACACCTCTGGTTGGAATTGTTTCCCCAGAATTGTATAAAATCGTCTGGTGGTAACTGTAATACAATATAATACGTCATCGGAGTGAAGAAATTAAAATATTTATTCTGCAACGTTCAGCAGACCTGATATTAGTTTTAGCCTTATCCTTTACTATTTTGTCATATTACAAGTTTATTTTCATACATGTCCATTCTTTTTTTCTTTTTTTTTTTCCTCTGTTTTGTTTTATTTCATGTGTCTGTCTTTAGTATCACGAAGATCGTGTTGCCGCGTTACCATCCATTTCATTCACCTCACCTGACACCCATATTCGTCCTTGTAGTATGTGTTTGAGATATGTTCTAATTTCTTGAAGTCATTGCGTCTTCCTTCTAGTACCTGCTTCATCATTTACTTCTTTATTTCTTTAATTATTTGTCTCACGCCTAGCTTCTGTCCTTCAGTCCATTTTCTTCTTTAAGCTTCGTTCAGATGTTATATTCGATTTTGCGGTGTATGATTCTTGTATGATCTGTATGTGTAGTTTTTTTTTTTTTTTAGGATATCCCAGTCTCCTTTTTTTTTTTTTTTTCCTTTTTCAGTTAGCTGTATCCTTTCCTTTTCCTCCCATGCTCCTCTTTCAGTACTACTTTTTGTGTATACGTAACTCGGAACACGACATTTTATATTCCCCCAATACACTTCTGCACGTTACCACTACCACTAACCTCCAAAAGCTTTCCTCACCTGTGCCCATGCGTGAAGCATTTGGTGGGGGCGAATCACTTATTCAGTGACAAAATTGTTCCTTAATCCTACAGATCAGTTGCCCTTCAGCACACGTAAAACACGGTTTGAACTAGTATAGTAGAGCTGTCCGCCCATGTGAGGCGTATACAAGCCGATCGCTACAGTACATGCATAACTCTGCCATATTTACCATCCATCCGACACTTGTACAGACACTTTTTTTTATGGCCCACTTTGCACCAACACACTCTGTGCCGATAGCCTCTGCCAGTCACCTTTCATTGACACCATCCTTTAACATACCCATTTTAATGTTCACTATACTTAAGCTCGAAAATTCAGCATCCCTTCGCGACAGCGTCTTCTACAACCTTCTTGGAAACACCTCTACACGCAACTTACTTTTCACAAGCCAACGTAACATCTACACACAAACGTCCTAAACTTTTAAAAAATAATCTCAAGTCATTTAGCATTTGCTGCATACAACCTCGACCAACACCCATCTCCAAAGGAACATCAATGTAGTCTCTATATTTACTTATGTTCCCGTAGTACGGAATCAAAGTCAATATTTCTTGTACGCTCGATGGCTCAATCGGTAGAGCGGTGGCCTGCAGTCCTACCGGACCCAGGTTCAAATCCCCGCTGGGGCAGGGAACAGTTTAAGGATTTGAATTTAATGAGATCAGACTTTACTGATCTACCAGAAGACCCGCCGACATGTCGTAAAAATACCCCCGCTAATACCTATACACCAGTCCTGTATGAGACAACCCTAGCATGTATTCAGTATGGACGGTGGGTGTTAGCGCCGAAGTGGTGACATGTAGAGGTGTATGGCACAGTATGTAGGAGGACTGCTGGGCCTTGAGAGCAGGCTGTGAAGCCTGTGCTCAGAGTCGAACACATAAAAAAAAAAAAAAAAAAAAAATCTACTTACAACCTCACACCTCCGTTTTCATCTAGTTTTAACCAAAGAAAATTTCATCCGCACAATATTAACACATTACTAAAGTTTCCAATAGCTATACTCTGTCTACATCTTACCCAGTATATCCCCTACCAATATATAGACCTTTCGCCAATACTCTTTGATACAGAATAAGGTACCTTATATGCCAACACTTTGTTGCAAGTTCCTTTGCAGAGAACCAGGTCTTGCCATCAGCTGTCCCTTTTTCCAAAATCATCTTGCACTGCTGCTTTTATAGCCACCCACACTTAACTAGCATTTTTTTTTTTTTACAGCACTTCTATCAGCAAAGATTTCTATAAATAATCCCTTACCACCCCCCACACACCCTTCCAGTATTATCCAGCTATAATACCATTTAATCTTCCTATCAGCACATTACCCATTATGTACCTAATGTTTACCAACACACCCTTCTCGTCTGTCTCGTAAGCCAAATATTATCCAACAGTCATTCTGTCAGTCCGCATATTTCCTTCCCACGTACACACATTGTTCCACACTGACACAGTGGAAAACACCTTTCTCTCAGTATAACATCTTCGCCGGCATCTTGTCTGCCAACACGTCAGTTTCTTCTGTGACATCTTCATCAGCATTTTACTCAACCTACATCACAGTATCTTTTCTCGGTCTGACATCTTAACAGCATCTCTACCATCACCTTAGTTTCATCTCTGACATCTTTACGAGCATCTTGTATAACAACACCTCAATTTCTGCCCACATCCTCTTGCTGCCTCCCAACGTACCATGTAGCTAATCACTTATGACTGATGGTAAGTACATTGCCCGTGGTTTTTTGCATTTTTAGATTTAGATTTTTTAACT
>JAGKTI010018592.1:0-17595 GCA_018397915.1 Birgus latro | reverse complement strand
TATATATATATATATTAAAACTGGCCTCTCGTTTCATCGTGGGCTTTTCATCCTTACCACGTCATCCACGCAGGCGCAGCTTAGGTCAATGGAAAATTCCTTAGGTTTTACATGTATGTACAGTACATAGTTGTCTATCAATGTTAAACACAGTAGCATTTAATTTATTAATAATAAGAATAAACAAAACGTAATCTCTGGGTTTTTAAACCTCTCAAGTACGTTTTCCTCTGCCCTTTAACGATCGACAACTAAAAGTAAAGAGCACAACCGCTCGGGGGAAAATATTTCCCACAGTTTTGGGGCTGGGCGAAAAATGATACGCTGTATCATGTAATATGTCCCTTTGCCCGAAGCTCTCTCCACAGATCTCTAGAGCCCTGTGCAGCGACCCTTCTAGGTCGCACATCTTGACCCAATTGTTCTACACCATCCTATGTTTCCAGGGGACCCGTTAACTCTAGGGGCACCAGTTTATCTATCGTTTTCATACTGAGATGTCCCCTACATTTAATTTTTACAAGTCTTAGCACCCCTTCTGAGTCTGGATGTGTGGAAATCACCCTAGCTAATGGCCACTGGGATCTTGGTTGTTCGGTTTTTACTAAGACCATATCTCCTATGTTTATTACCGAGTTTTTTTTTTATGCAACGAAGAAGGAACCAAGGGCCATGGGCCCGCATACTGTTCCTTCCAAGAAAAAGTAAAAACAATACAAAAGAGAGCCAAATTCAAGATCCATTCATTTCTAGATGCCTGGACACACTGCGTTTGAAAGATTGGAGATCATAAGAAGCAGGGAATACAGACAGAGGAAGACAGTTCCAGAGTTGACCAGTTGCATAAATGAAGGACTGGGAGTAACGGTTAACTCTTGTATTAGAGAGCTGGACAGGAAAAGGATGAGAGTTTGTTGCTAGACGGGTACTACGTGCCCGTCGTAGAAGTGGAGGGATGCAAGCAGACAGTTCAGAAGAACAGTGACTATTGAAGTAGCTGTAGAAGAGAGATAAAAAAGCAACAGTGCGGAGAAGAGACAAAGGTTGAAGCGAATCAGTAAGAGGAGGAGATTAATGAGACGAAAAGCCTTTGACTCCACCCTATTGAGATGAACCGCATGTGGGGTGCCTCCCCACACATGAGAGTTGTACTCCATACACGGGCGAATAAAACCTGTGTACAAGGTCAACATCTGTGCAGGGGTAAAGAAAGCTCGGAGTCGGGCCAGCACACCTAATCTCTTGGAAGCAGATTTCACAAGAGACGTAATATGTTCTTTCCAAGACAAATCCCGAGAGAATGAAACCCCTCTGATGCAGGACCGAGCTGGACATTATTAAACATTAGTGGGTAATCCTGAGGAAGATTTTGTTGGGTTGATAATTGTAAGAACTGAGTTTTTGATGCATTAAAAATAACAAGATTATTTTTACCCCAATCAGAGATATGAGCCAAGTCAGACATTAGGTGTGCCATAGCCTCATCTCTTGTTTGCTGAAGTAACTGCTGAGATGGACGTTGGGGAAATCGAATGGAAAAGTGAAGGGTGGAATCATCAGCATATGAGTGGATAGGGTTAGATGTACAGCTTAGAAGGACATTGATGAATAAAAGAGAGTTGGTGATAGGACAGAGCCCTGAGGAACACCACTGTTGATAGGTCTAGGAGAAGAACGATGGCCGTCTACAACAGCAGCTATAGAACGACCAGAAAGGAAGCTAGAGATGAAGGCACAGATAGAAGGATAGAAACCGTAAGAGGGCAGTTTGGAAATCAAAGATTTATGCTAGACTCGATCGAAAGCCTTTGAGATGTCAAGTGCAATGGCAAAGCTTTCGCCAAAGTCCCGAAAGGAGGATGACCAGGAGTCTGAAAGGTAGGTGAGAAGATCGCCAGTGGAGCGTCCCTGACGGAACCCATACTTACGATCAGAAAGAAGGTTGTGACAGGAAAGATGCTTTAAATTTTTTCTGTTAAGAACTGATTCGAAAACTTTTGATACACAGGATGTTAAAGCAATTGGACGATAGTTAGAAGGTTGGGAATGGTCACCCTTCTCTGGAACTGGCTGAATGAGAGCAAACTTCCTGCAAGAAGGAAAGGTACAAGTTGAGACAAAGGCGAAAGAGTTTACCTAGGCAGGGTGTAAGCACAGAAGCACAGTTTTTGAGGACAACAGGAGGGACTCCATCAGGCCCATATGCCTTGTTAATATTGAGGCCAGTGATGGCAGAAAATACATCAGCTGAAGAAATTTTAATGTCAGTCATGAGGAAGTCTGAGGGGGGAAGTGATAGAGGAACAGCACTGGAATCGTCTAAGGTAGAATTGGAGGAGAAAGTCTGAGCAAAGAGATCTGCTTTATCAGTAGAAGAAATAGCTACAGAGCCATCAGAGTAGAAAAGAGGAGGGAAGGATGATGAGGTAAAGTTGTTAGAAAGGTTTTTGGCAAGGTGCCAAAAGGAGCGAGAAGAATTCGAGTTGGAGAGTTAGGAACATTTAGCACGGATGAAATTATTTTTAGCAGAGCGATGAACAGACTTAGCACGATTCCGGGCAGAAATATAAAAAAGATGTGATTCAGGGGTGGGTTGGCTCCGGTACCTTTTAAAGGCCCTGTCTCTGTTGCGGACAGCATTAGAACAAGCGTGATTAAACCAAGGCTTTCTTGCATTAGTCAGAGGATACGAAAAAGGAATGTATGCTTTCATGCCCGAGAGAATAACCTCCGTAATGCGCAGGGCACACTCAGACGGCTCCCTTCCATGGAAGCAATAATCATTCCAAGGAAAATCAAAGAAGTACTGCCTGAGGGCCTCCCAATCTGCAGCTCCAAAGTGCCACAGACGGCGTTTCTTTGGAGGGTCCACAGGCTGTACTGGAGCAATAGGACAGGTTAAGGTAATAAGGTTATGATCGGAGGAGCGCGATGGATAGAAATGATTAACAGTGTAAGCAGAATGATTAGTTGTTAGGAAAAGGTCAAGTATGTTGGAACTCTCTCCAAGGCGGTCAGGGATACGGGTAGGGTGCTGTACAAGCTGCTCTAGGTCATTAAGGATAGAAAAGATGTAGGCTTGTTCACCAGGTGGATCAGTGAAAGGAGAGGAGAGCCAAAGGTGGTGGTGAACATTGAAATCTCCTAGAATGGAGATTTCTGAGAAAGGCGAAATGGATAGAATGTGTTCCATCGTAGAAGTAAGATAGTCAAAGAGTTTTTGATAGTCAGTAGAATTAGGAGATAAGTAAACAGCACAGATATATTTAGTCAGAGAATGACAGGAGAGCCGAAGCCAGAGAGTAGAGAATTCAGATGAATCAAGTTCAGGAACACGGGAGCAAGATAGATCTTTGCGTACATATACACAACAGCCACCTTTGGCTTTGAAAAAGAATAGAGAAAGTAGGAGGATGCAGAAAAGGGTTTGCTGTCAGTTGTCTCAGACAGCTGAGTCTCAGAAAGAAAGAGAAGGTGAGGTTTAGAGGAGAAGAGGTGGTGCTCGACAGAGCGAAAGTTAGAGGAAAGGCCGCGACTGTTACAGAAATGAAGAAGGAGTGAGTCAGACAGTGGTTCCAGGCAGCTCCGAGAGCCGTCACCGGGAGAGGGGCGGATGGTGGGGGCATTTATGGTCCCCTCCCTGGGGACTCCGAGGCACGGTTATGATTAGCCATTGTTTTGGATTTTTTGAAAAGGAAGTGTAGTGTGAAGCGTGTATGAAGTTTGGTGTTGACAGTTAGAGAAACTTGTATTGGAGAGCATGCTGGTCTACTCTCTGTGTTACTGAGACACTGAAAAAGTTCAGGAAAGGGGGATGGTCAGGAACAAATCCTGAGGGCTGATGAAACGGGAGCTCCATCTCTCCCTATCATCAGCTTTCCATCCTCCTTTGGAGTACTGCCCTGCTCGACTGGTGCTACAGTCTCCTCACCTGGCAGCCTGAGCCCCATAATATCTTTCTCTTAGGCTCAAGAGATATTCATCACTCCAATGTCTATTCCAGATGTCCAATACCCTTTTAAGACGTTGGTATCACTCGCGCAGATGTTGTCCTAGTTCATTAGTTCCAATTGTAGGATCATTTATTTCCTCCTGGATATCCACACAAGGTATTGGATGAAGTTTCCTGCCATGCAACATATGAGCCGGTGTTAATGCTTCAATTCCAGTGCTAGTATCATCTAAATAGGTTAACGGTCTATAATTAATCCTAGCCTCAACTTCAGTTATCACCGTTCTCAGTTCCTCTCTGGTGATATTAGTTCTGTGTAGAGTTTTCCTTAGGCAGTTTTTTACTATTCCAATCATTCTTTCTGTAAATCCATTTTGCCACGGTGCTCTTGGAGCAATGAACTGCCAGATACAATTTCGGATTCCCAGTGCTGTCTTAACCTTTGGGTCATTCATTATGTTCAAAAGTAATGGTGCTGTTCCAACGAAATTAGTTCCATTGTCGCTTATTAATCTGGTAGGACAAGACCTTCTAGCAGCAAATCTTCTAAATACATTCAGGAATGTCTCTGAACTGAGATCTTCTGCCATTTCTAGATGGACTGCCCTCGTGTAGGTGCAAGTAAACAAACATATACACACCTTATGGGGAGTTCCCTCACCCGTTACAGTTATAGCCCCTGTGTAATCAACTCCAGTTACCTTGAAGGGCCTACTAACATTTACCCTATCCTCTGTTAAAGCAGGTGGTCCTGGGTAGTCATATGGCCTTTGCTCATACCTCCTGCATATTATACAGCCTTTGAGATATTTCTTTACAACCGATCTACCCTTAGGGATCCAATACCTTTCGCGGACTCGGGCCAAGGTCTGCGGCACACCTCCATGAAGAGACAAGTCATGGGCTTCCTTTACAATTAACTCTACAAAATAATCTTTCTTGGGTAGCAGTATAGGATGTCTAGTTTGGAGAGGCAAATCAGCCTTTATTATTCGGCCACGGCATCTAATCAGACCCTTTCCGTCTAAGAACAATCCTAAATCTCGGATCAATTTGTTCTTATCAGTGCCTTGACATAAAAGGTTAAAAATCTCTCCATAATACTTCCTTTGTATCCTTCTCAACCAATATTCCATGGGATCAAACTTCTTAAACCCCACTTTCTTATTCAAAAATTTAACAACTAACCTAGTGGTGTTAATGAGTTGTTTTATAGATTAGAGTCTGCTAATGTCAATTATTTCTGGCTCAGGTACTACTGGATCCAAGTTTACAACACTAACCTCAGCAATACTATACAGTCTTTGCTCAGGCCAATCCTTAGTGAGTAACCATTTAGGACCTTTAAACCACAAGTCATCCTTGATCAATTTCTTTACTGTGGAACCTTTTGAAAGTAAATCAGCTGGATTTTGTTTAGAGGATACATGCATAAACTTAAATTTGTAAGACATTTCTTTCATAGTCTTCACTCTATTACGGACGAAAGGAATTTTACTGTCATCCTTTCCTATCCAGTAAAGACAAATTTCACTGTCAGTCCATATACAAATATCCTCAAACTGAGTATCCAGAGTAGTGGTTAGATACCTGGCCAATTTAGTTCCTATCTCAATGGAAGCCAATTCCATTTGAGGTAGGGTTCTTCCCTTAATTGGTGCAACTCTGGCTTTGGACATAATAATTTTACTGTCATGTCCTGTTACACAATAAGCTACTTCTCCATATGCCTTCTGAGAAGCATCACAAAAAATGTGTAAATGTGACTTTTCGTTACTGTTTATCATCCTGGGAATACTTATTCTTGATGCTTTTTGAAATTCCTTCTGAATCTGTTCCCACTGTTCAGCATACGTTTCACCTAATTCTGTGTCCCAGTCTAACTTTTCTCGCCAAGCCTCTTGCACTAAACATTTTCCCCTAACTATAGGACTGAATAATCCTAATGGGTCAAATAACATGGAGACCTGACTTAACAGGGACCTCTTGGTGAGAGTGACATCAGAGAACTTAATCGGCTTTAAACTTATTTCATCAGCCTTTGTATCCCAGTTAAGACCCAACACATTTTGAGTTTCGGGAATGTCAGTATTTGGATAGTCCTCTTGTATTTTATTCCTCAAAAGCGGTGAATTTGTATTCCAGTTCTGTAGCGGCAAATTTGCCTTCCCACATTCGGAATTGGCTACTTCATAAGCCTTCAATACTTCCGTCTCTGTATCAGCAACACCTTGCAAATTATCCATGTAAAAAGCCTGCCCTATTTCTGGGCATTCGGTCCTTTCAAAATGATGCTTCAATGTGTTGCAAAGTAGGAAAGGACTAGCACAAGAGCCAGAGAGCACCGATCAGAAACAGTAAGTTTTCAATGGACTATCCTCATTTTGAGGGTCTTGAGGCCAGAGGAATTTTGTAAATTTCCTATCCTCCTCTCTCAATCCTATTCTGAGAAAAGCCTTACTAATGTCTGCTGTAAAAGCATAAGGTTTCTCTCTAAATCTTAGTAATACATTCCCTAACTTCTTTGTTAGTGTAGGTCCACAGTATAGGCAATAATTCAAGCTGGCCAACTCCTTGGACGCTTTACTACTACAATTGAAAACTATCCTTATGGGAGTTGTTACTGAATCTTTGCTTACAGCATGGTGTGGTAGATAATGTCCCTCTTATTGGTTAACAGGGAATTCTAATTCTTCAATAAATTTATTCTTCATTTGATCTTTTATAATATTATCATATATGGTTAAATGTTCTGGGTTGTTTCTCAACTTTCTTAGAAGAGAATTTAACTGAGCCTTAGCTGCTTGGAAATTTGTAGGTAATTCCAAATGGTTTAGTTTCCATGGTAATCCTACCCAATACTGTCCATCCTTAAATTCCACAGACTGATTATACAAACCCAAAGTTATTTTATCTTCAGGGGTTGGATCTTCAGTGTGTATTCCTACACTGTCTAGGTCCCAAAGTTTGTGTACAGGTTCAATTTTTTCATCTAACAAGTCATTTATCTGAGTAGGTTCTAATTCTGCACCTATTCTAGCTACCATCAATGACTGTGTGGGGGTAACAAAGACTGAATCTACTAATTTGGCATCTCCTTTGTCTTTCTTGGGAAAAGGCAGCTGACCCATAATAAGGTTACCTCCTGGACTCTTGAACAACTGTACTTTATTCTTCTTAAAGGCCCTCTGTAAGAATCTTCCACAGTAATCTGATCCAATTATCATTTTTATGGGACCCACAGTATCTGATTTCACATTATGTTTTGCCAATCTTATCCCTGAGCTCTGCAAATTATCAGAGGTTTCCTTTAGTCCCTTTATATAAATACTGGTTTCCATCTTATCCAGTACAGGTGCTGATATGCGACATTTATATCTGCCAAGTTGTATTAAGGGTCTAACTAAATCAAAGGACTGTGCTTCTTTAGTAGTTAAGAACCCTGTAATGGCTAGATTTACTTTGCCGACAATAGGTAACTTTAATTTATCTACAATGTCTGCAGAAATGAAGGTTTTCTGTGCACCCGTATCAAAAAGAGTACATACTGATATGTTCCTATTTCCACTCATTACCTTTACATCAGCAGTTGGAACTGCAGCTGGTATCGTTACAGGAGTATTTGCTTCCGCAACTGTCATATTGGCACTTGCAGGTTTAGGAACCTCATGTTTCATCATCCTTGGACACAAAGCACAGTGATGATTGTCCTTTTTACATTTGAAACAAATATTTAGTTCAATTTTACAGTCAGCGGAACCATGTTCGGTATTCATACAAATCATACAACATCCCAATTCCTGAAGCCTCACTATTCTAGAAGCATAATCAGGATACTGTTGGCAAGATACACTGGAATGTTGTTCACCACAAAACACAAACCTTCTTGTCCTTTACCATGAAAATTTTTACATCCTTACTTTTATCAGCTTGTCTATCCCTTGTCTTTATTAATTTATCCTCAGATTTTAAAGAGCTAAGAAAAGTACCTATCTCTTCCTTAGGTACAGCTTTACCTGTTCTTGGCTTTGCTTTCCCAGCCAGTTGGTTAGTGGTTCTTTTCCTTATTTCAGCCTTTGGTTTATTTTCAGCAGGCTTTACTGTTCCTTGCAAGTGTTTACAGAGTTGCATCAAGTCTTCCTCAATCTCCTCACAGGAGAAATTATCCTTCTGGTACCTGCCATACAGAGCGTCCTTAGTTCTTGGTAGAAGTTTTAAGGACACAATTCTAGAAAGCACCCAGTCTGCTGCCTTAACATCTTCGTAAGTACCTAAGGCCTTTAAATTACAACCTATCGCAATCCGAAAACTTTGCAAGGACTCAAAATCATGTTTAGGAATGGGTAATTCAATCAGAACCTTTAATAATTGAGTAATGGCTTGGTCCTTATCTTCATAATTCTGCTTAAGGATAGCCAAAGCTGCCTCATAATTGCTTTCCTCCACAGGTAATTCCTTTATCAATTTGTAAGGCGTCCCTTTGACCTGTCCTAACAGATATGCGAGCTTGCTCACATTAGGGAGATCAGCTCTGTCATGGACTAAGTATTTAAACTGATCCCAGAAGGATTTCCAATTCTGCTCCCCATCAAACTCTGGAAGCGAAATTTGTGGTAATGCAGCCTTACTTGCTTGTTCCACAGCTTTTGCTCCGTTGATAATACTGGCTAATTTAAATTCAACCAGCTTCACTAATGCTAGATATTCCTCCAATTTACCATCGAATTTGGAGGTTTCTGCTTCCAAAAGATCTTTATCATCAGCTTGTATGATGGCTGCTTCCAAGTTAGTATAACTTTCCTCGTACTTGGCCCATCTTTCTTTTAATAAGTTCAACGGACTACTTAATTTCTCCTTAATTGGAGGTGTTTCCTCTAATGACTGTCTACAGTCCAGTATTGCTCTCGTTACCCATCCTGCCTTACCACTAGCTGATTTTTGCAACAAGGAAATAGACATTGTTACTGATTTCTAAGTTACGGGAGTACAACCCTTTTTTTTTAAATTTTACAACCCAGATTTACTGAACTCCATCGTTATTTATCATTTTAAATTTTGAGGGGTGTGGGAATTGGGATTATGGCTTTAAACCTATCTCCCTGGGTTATTAAACCTCTGGGGTAATTCTGTCCTTCCCACACTCACGTTCCAAAATAATCACAATTCTCCATAGCTCAGTAATAATTAACATTTTAAATTTTAAGGAGTAAAGGGATTTGGTTTATGGCTTTATACCTATCTCCCTGGGCTATTAAACTTCTGGGGCAGTCATTATCTCCAAACTCATTACAGCATAGGACCACCCAAGGCCCCCACAGCATAGAACCTTTCTTTCTTATGCTCTATGTAATTTATAAATTTTTGCAGTACCGCTTCTCTGCCTTTATGATTCCAGTGGATGCCATCTGTTTTTTGGTAGGCTTGGAAAGGCTTTGCATTGAAATGAATGAAATCCTGCCCTTTCCTAATCCTCTGCAACTTCCGGTTTATGGCCCTACTCATTAATTTGTAGGTACCATAGCAAACAGATGCGCCATATGGTAGGTTCCTAGGCTCAAGAAGGGTTATTGCTACTGCAGATTTACACGAGCCTTCAATGGCTCTTACCACTGCAAGTATATTTTCCACAATTTCATTAACATCCGAATCTTCACTGATGTCATTTCCTCCCAAAAAAAGAATAATGCGATCGTGCTTCCATTCTAATACGGCGTTTAGCCGCTCATCCTCGGAAAAGGAACGAGCCTTTCCTCCAGGAGCTCTGTATATACGTATTTCCACGTACTCTGCTTCCACGTGACGTGGTAATAAGCTGTGCCCTACGAAAGCTACCTTAAAGTCGCTCAACGCCTCTGCACACATCTGTTATCCTCACTCGGGGCACCAAAATGTGAGAAAAAAATTGCGTCATAGATACTCCTCACTGGAGAAAGTTATCTAAATTGAACAAAGGTAAATTTGCATAAGGCTCGTGAGTAGATTAGGCAATTAAATCCCCTAACTCACCTACAATCACCCCTCATATACTAGCTAGTTCCCTAAGATTTGGCCAAATCAATAAGGTCACTTAGCTATATATTGAGTCGAACAACGAGATGACGACGGGCGTGTTGTTTCGGTCTTTCCTGGGCAATCAGGCTTCCTTGGGGTGTATATACAGGGAGCTTAATGTAGCTGCTGACGGAGTGAAATCTGCTCAAGGAGTGAACAACATGGCGAGCTACTTGTCCCTCATAGGATAGAAGAGTTGCCAACTATTGTTAAATTACAAGTCAAATGCAGCTAACTTACTCCGTAAAATATACAAGGTGAATCTGACTTAATTTAATCTTAGTTTTAATTAAACTAAACAAATTATTCCCCTTTTCTACAGATAGATATACTGTATATATATATATATATTAAAACTGGCCTCCCATTTCATCGTGGGCTTTTCATCCTTACCACGTCATCCACGCAGGCGCAGTTTAGGTCAGTGGAAAATTCCCTAGGTTTTACATGTATGTACATAGTTGTCTACCAATGTTAAACGCAGTAGCATATAATTTATTAATAACAAGAATAAACAAAACGTAATCTCTGGGTTTTTAAACCTCTAAAGTACGTTTTCCTCTGCCCATTAACGATCGACAACTAAAAGTAAAGAGCACAACCGCTCGGGGGAAAATATTTCCCACAGTAGGTGTCTATGCAGGAAAAACGAAGTAGTTTATCATGACATCTTCGTTGCCGACTAGAAATGAACCCGATTTCATGATGAATATAAATATTTTGTGTCTCGTTCACACGAAGCGATGGACCCTGGTAAAAATAAAAATTGCACCTAACGTATCAGGTCAGGTATTACTAAACCAAGATCAATTAGATTATTATGAAAATTTCGGTTTCAATCAACAATCATTACGATTCCAGGATGACTACAGACTTTTTTTCCGACTTTGCAATGCATTTTCGTGGTGAAAGACGATCCCGATATTTCAAGTAAGATGTCATTGGTGGAAAGAAATGTAATTGATTATTACAAATTCTTTCTCGACTAGAAATGAACCCGTTTTCAGGATCACTATAAATATTTTGAGTGTGGTTTTCCAAAGCATCGTTCGTGGTAAAAATCGCTCCTGACGTATCAGATAAGGTGTCACTGAAGGATAATCAAGTAGGTTATTATAAAGTATCCAGTTACAATTTGAAATCAACATGAATCCAGGATGACTATAAATCTATTTGTTCAGTTTTCTGCGATTATTTGATCGTAGTGAGAAACGCACCAAGCATATCAGAGTAAGTGTCATTGAAAGAAATACAAGATTGTTGCTGGATAGAGATGAACCCAATTGCAGTATGACTATAAATATTTTCTCTCTGGTTTTCACGGAGCCATACATCGTAGTAATAATCGCAGCTGAAGTATCAGGTAAAGTGTCACTGACGAAAGATCAAATATGTTCTTATGAATAATTTGATTTCAGTCAGATGTCATTCATATTTCAGAATGACTATAAACATTCGAGTTAGCGTTATTTCCAATCCATTATCGGGGTGAAAAACTCTCCAGAAGTTTCGCGTAAGGTGTCTCTATTAGAAACATAATGTTATTTATTATTAAAAATCCGTTTTCGACAAGAAATGAGCCCAATATCAGTTTGGCTGTAAATATTTTGTGTGGCTTTCACGGAGCCATGGTTCGTGGTAGAAATCGCTCCTGAATTATCAGGTAAGGTGTCATTGAAGATGGATCAAGTAGGGCATCATTAAAAGTCCATTTACAGTAAGAAATCAACTTTATTACAGGATGACTATAAATATTTTTCTCCCGTTTTTGTGCGATTTTTTGCTCGTAATGTTGAAATAGGAACCAATCATATCAAGGTAGGTGTCGGTGTAGGAATGACGAAGTAGTTTATCATGAAGTCTCAGTTGCCGTCTAGAAATGAAACCGATTTCATAATGGCAATAAATATTTTGTGTCTAGTTCACACGGAGCGATGGATCCTGGTAAAAATCAAACCTGAAGAATCAGTAAAGGTGCCAGTGAAGACAGATGAAGATGGGTATCATTAAATGTCAAATTACAGTAAGAAATCAACCTTTTTCCAGGATGACTATAAATATTTTTTTGCCTTTTCTGCGATTTTGTTCGAACTATTGAAAAAGGAACCTAGCATATCAGGGTAGGTGTCTATGGAGGAAAGACTAAGTAGTTTATCATGAAATTTTCGTTGCCGACTGGAAATGAACTCGATTTCATGATGACTATAAATATTTTGTGTCTAGTTCACACGGACCGATGGACCCTGGTAAAAATAAAAATCGCTCCTGACGCATCAGGTAAGGTGTTACTGAACAAAGATCAAGTAGATTATTATGAAAATTTCGTTTTCAATCAGCAATCATTACGATTCCAGGATGACTACAGACTTTTTTTTTCCGACTTTGCAATGTATTTTCGGTGTGAAAAACGCTCCCGATATTTCAAGTAAGATGTCATTGGAAGATAGATAATGTATTTGATTAATAAAAATGCTTTCTCAACTAGAAATGAACCCGATTTCAGGATCACTTAAAATATTTTGTGTCTGGTTTTTCTGTGCATCGCTCGTGGTGAAAATCGCACCTGACGTATCAGATAAGGTGTCACTGAAGGATAATCAAGTAAGTTATTATAAAATATCCAGTTTCAATTAGAAATCAACATGAAACCAGGATGATAATAATTCTATTTGTTCAGTTTTCTGCTATTGTTTGTTCGTAGTGAGAAACGCACAAAGCATATCATAGTAGTGTCAGTGAAAGAAATACAAGGTAGTTGCTTGATAGAGATGAACCCGATTTCAGTATAACTATAAATATTTTCTCTCTTGTTTTCACGGAGCCATACATCGTAGTAATAATCGTAGCTGAAGTATCAGGTAAGGTGGCATTGAAGAAAGATCAAGTATGTTCTTATGAATAATTTGATTTTAATCAGACGTCATTCATATTTCAGAATAACATTTAGTACTCGTGTTGCGGTTTTTGCAATGCATTATCGGGTGAAAAACTCTTCAGAAGTTTCGTGTGAAGTGTCACTAGTGGAAAGATAAAGTTATTTTATTTTTTTTATTAAAAATCAGTTTTTGACTAGAAAAGAACCGAATATCAGGATGACTATAAATATTTTGTGTGGTTTTCAGGGAGCCATGGTTCGTGGTAAAAATCGCTCCTGAAGTATCAGGTAAGGTGTCACTGAAGATGGATCAAGTAGGGCATCATTAAAAGACCATTTACAGTAAAAAATCAATCTTATTTCAGTATGACTATATATAATTTTTTCCCGTTTTCTGCAATTCGTTTTTTCGTAATGTTGAAATAGGAACCAATCATATCATAGTAGGTGTCGGTGCAGGAGAGACGAAGTAGTTAATCATGAAATCTCCGTTGCCAACTAGAAATGAACCCGATTTCATGAAGACTATTAATATTTTGCGTCTAGTTCACACGGACCGATGGATCCTGGCAAAAATCGCACCTGAAGTATCAGGAAAGGTGTCACTGAAGAATGATCATGTAGGGTATCAATAAATGTTAATTTACATTAAGAAATCATCCTTATTCCAGGATGACTATAAATATTTTTCTCCCGTTTTCTGCGATTCTTTGTTCGTACTATTAAAAAAGGAACGAAGCATATCAGGGTAGGTTTCTATGCAGGAAAGACGAAGTAGTTTATCATGAAATCTTCTTTGCCGACTAGAAATGAACCCGATTTCATGATGACTATAAATATTTTGTGTCTAGTTCAGAAGGAACAATAGACCTTGGTAAAAATAAAAATCGCACCTGACGTATCAGGTAAGATATTACTGAACAAAGATCAAGTTGATTATTATGAAAATTTCGTTTTCAATCAGCAATCATTACGATTCCAGGATGACTACATACTTTGTTTTTCCGAATTTTCAATGTATTTTCGTGGTGAAAAACGCTCCCGATAATTCAAGTAAAGTGTCATTTGTGGAAAGATAGTGTAACTGATTATTAAAAAAATTTTCTCTACTAAAAATGAACTCGATTTCAGGATCATTAAATATTTAGTGTGTGGTTTTCCAGTGGATCGTTCGTGGTAAAAATCGCACCTGACGTATCGGATAAGGTGTAACTGAAGGGTAATCAAGTAGGTTATTATAAAATATCCAGTTACAATTAGAAATCAACCTGAATCCAGGATGACTCTAAATCTTTTTGTTCAGTTTTCTGCGATTATTTGTTCGTAGTGAGAGACGCACCAAGCATATCAGAGTAAGTGTCAGTGAAAGAAATACAAGGTAGTTGCTGGATAGAGATGAACCCGATTTCGGTATGACTATAAATATTTTCTCTCTTGTTTTCACGGAGCCATACATCGTAGTAATAATCGCAGCTGAAGTATCAGGTAAGGTGACACTGAAGAAAGATCAAGTATGTTCTTATGAATAATTTGATTTCAGACAGAAGTCATTCATATTTAAGAATGACTATAAATTTTCGTGTTCCGTTTTTTGCTATGCATCATCGGGGTGAAAAACTCTCAAGAAGTCTCGCGTAAGGTGTCACTAGTGGAAAGATAGTTATTTATTATTAAAAATCAGTTTCGACTAGAAAAGAACCGAATATCAGGATAACTATAAATATTTTGTGTGGTTTTCAGGGAGCCATGGTTCGTGGAAAAAATCGCTCCTGAAGTATCAGGTAAGGTGTCACTGAAGATGAATGAAGTAGGGTATGATTAATAGTTTATTTACAGCAAGAAATCAACCTTATACCACGATGGCTATAAATATTTTTCTCCCGATTTCTACGATTCTTTGTTCGTAATGTTGAAATAGGAACCATTCATATCGTGGTTGGTGTGGGTGCAAGAAAGACGAAGTAGTTGACCATAAAATCTCCTTTGCCGACTAGAAATGAACCCGATTTCATGAAGACTATAAATATTTTGTGTCTAGTTCACACGGAGCGATGGATTCCTGAAAAAATCGCACCTGAAGTATCAGGAAGGGTTTCACTGAAGAAGGATCAAGAAGGGTATCAATAAATATGAATTTATAGTAAGAAATCATCCTTATTCCTGGATGACTATAAATATTTTTCTCCTGTTTTCTGCGATTCTTTGTTCGTACTATTGAAAAAGGAACCAATCATATCAGGGAAGGTGTCTATGCAGGAAAGATGAAGTAGTTTATCATGATATCTTCGTTGCCGACTAGAAATGAACCTGATTTCATGATGACTATAAATATTTTGTCTAGTTCACATGGAGCGATGGAAAATGGTAAAAATAAAAATCAGTTAAGGTGCTACTGAACAAAGATCAAGGAGATTATTATGAAAATTTCGTTTTCAACCAGCAATCATTATGATTCCAGGATTACTACCAACTTTTTTTCGGACTTTGTAATGTATTTTCGTGGTGAAAAACGCCCCCGATTTTTCAAGTAAGGTGTCATTGATAGAAAGATAATGTAATTGATTATTAAAAATTCTTTCTTGACTAGAAGTGAACCCGATTTCAGGATCTCTATAAATATTTTGTGTGTGTTTTTTTTTTGCAGTGGATTGCTCGTGCTAAAAATCACAAATAATGTATCATATAAGGTGTCACTAAAGGATAATCAAGTAGGTTGTTATAAAATTTCCAGTTACAATTAGAAATCATCCTGAATCCAGGATGACTATAAATCTATTTGTTCAGTTTTCTGCGATTATTTGTTCGTAGTGAGAAATGCACCAAGCATATCAGAGTAAGTGTCAATTAAAGAAATACAAGGTTGTTGCTGGATAGAGATGAACCCGATTTCAGTATAACTCTAAATATTTTCTCTGTTGTTTTCACGGAGCCATATCTCGTAGTAATAATCGCAGCTGAAGTATCATGCAAGGTGTCATTGAAGAAAGATCAAGTATGTTCTTATGAATACTTTGATTTCAGTCAGAAGTCATTCATATTTCAGAATGACTTTAAATATTCGTGTTGCCTTTTTTGCAATGCATTATCGGGGTGAAAAACTCTCTAGAAGTTTCGGGTGAGGTGTCACTAGTGGAAAGATAAAGTTATTTATTATTAAAAATCTGTTTTCGACTAGAAATGAGCCCTATTTCAGGATCACTATAAATATTTTGTGTCTAGTTTACACGGACCGATTGATCCTGGAAAAAATTGCACCTGTAGTATCGGGAAAGGTGTCACTGATGAAGGATCAGGTAGGGTATCATTAAATGTCAAATTACAGCAAGAAATCATCCTTATTCCAGGATGACTATAAATATTTTTCTCCCGTTTTTGTGATTCTTTGTTCGTACTATTGAAAAAGGAACCAAGCATATCAGGGTAGGTGTCTATGCAGGAAAGAAGAAGCAGTTTATAATGAAATCTTCGTTGCCGACTAGAAATGAACCCGATTTCATGATGACTATAAATATTTTGTGTCTAGTTCACACGGAGCGATTGACCCTGGTAAAAATAGAAATCGCACCTGACGTATCAGATAAGGTGTTACTGAACAAAGATCAAATAGATTATTATGAAAATTTCGTTTTCAATCAGCAATCATTACGATTCCAGGATGACTAAAAACTTTTTTTTCCGACTTTGCAATGTATTTTCGTGGTGATAAACGCTCCCGATTTTTCAAGTAAGGTGCCATTGGTGGAAGGATAATGTAATTGATTATTAAAAATTCTTTCTCTACTAGAAATGAACCAGATTTCAGTATCACTATAAATATTTTGTGTGTGGTTTTTGAGTGCATCGTTGGTGGTAAAAATCGCACCTGACGTATCAGATAAGTTGTCACTGAAGGATAATAAAGTAGGTTATTACAAAATATCAAGTTACAATTAGAAATCATCCTGAATCCAGGATGACTATAAATCTATTTGTTCAGTCTTCTGTGATTATTTGTTCCGAGTGAGAAACTCATCAAGCATATCAGAGTAAGTGTCAGTGAAAGAAATACTAGGTAGTTGGTGGATAGAGATGAACCCGATTTCAGTATGACTATACAGTATGTAGATATTATATAGGCATTAGTATATATCTCATAACTTAATGTACAGGATGTAGTTTCAGATTTCACATGATATCTGTACCCAGTCTGTTGTCCCAGACTATCAAGAATCCTAACATATGATGTTTCTTAAAATATCCACCTAGTCCAAACAACCAAGAAACTCATGATGTATTCAAACACTTGCAAGCCCACAGGAGATCGATTAGACACTACTACCTTACCTAAACATCCTTTCCCACCTGTGTGTAATGGCAGAGTGAAGCCCTTAACATCTGAGAAAGGGGATAGAGAATGCCCGAGCACAATTAGGGCAGAGTAAGGAGAAATGGTAGACTGGCCCTCATGCTAAGATCTTTTGTAAATCGCTATCAAGATAATTGTATAATAAAACTCTTTAACCCAAAGGTGCTGTAACTCACCTTCGTTGATAATACGTCTCTCGACTTTATTCTGGTTGTATTAAATAATCCATCATCGACTTCCCAACAAGTACCTCCGACCATGCTACCGAGATTGGTGTGCAGCGGTAACCACCATTAACGTCTCAACCAAAGCAATCAAACAAACATAATGTCTCGCTCCTAACCAGCTCAACTCCACGATTTACAAGAAGCA
>JAGKTI010018591.1:0-17597 GCA_018397915.1 Birgus latro | reverse complement strand
ACTCACCTGTAAGTTCAACCCTCTCATGCCTAACAATCTCCACCTGCTCTCCCCGACACGCCACACACACGAAATCAGCATCATCTCGCAGTCTACCTCTAATACCACTACATCTCTTGTGCACCCATTTATCACAAACACTACACAAGATGGAATTACTTCCCACACCCTTATGGCAAACTGCACATGGCCACTCTCCCTCTCCTCTGATTGCACCGCCACCAACCCTAGATATCATCACTTTTGTTTTATCTGCATTTTTTCATGTCACTTGTTTTTCATTTTTTTTATTTTTATTATGCCTATGGGTGACTCTACATCAAGTGACAAGCCAAAAGGTTTCCTGTACACCTGGAAGCCATTTACTACTCTGGGTGGTAACCACATAACCAAATTATGGTGCCTGGTGGTTTAGTGGGTAATTAGGGCACTCCAATTGGATTGAACCTGTGTAGGTTTATATCCAAGAGGTGGCTGGGGTTTATTGCTCACATAATACCACTCAGGGACGAGTAAGGCTGGACACTCTCATCTTAACCCGTTAACTGTGGCATCAGGTTTCGTGGTCAATCCCCCCATGCACAAAAAAACGGGATTTTTTTTTCCTCAAAAATAATTTTTGCTCTTATAAATGAAAGAGTGCATGAAAAAGAATAGGAAAACCAAATATGAGTTCATTATTAACCTTAGTTTGGCCGTAGTAAGCTATTTATGGACATTTGGGAGAAAAATGTAGTGCGCATTAAAAAAAAAAAAAAAAGCTTGATCATATAATGTATGTAGCAGTCGCACGCTATTCTTCACATGATGTACGTAGCAGCTATTGGGTTAAATGCCAGGAACAACTTGCTTAGCCCTGGGCTCCTATGCTCCTCATGGTGCAACACAGTATTGGATGATGGATGGATTCAACTAAGGGTTCTGGTTAACCTGTTCCATGCACCAAAACCTGCCTCACTAATATTCATCTGTACACCTTGGTTGACCCACAAATTTGAACCAATGAACACAAGCTACAACTCTCCACCCACTAACCTACCCCCCCCCTTCCCTACCATACTCACCATAATTCCATTTGCTAACTGTGCACTTTTCTAGGCAACAATTGAATTGCCATCTCATGACTGACAAATATACTTTACAAAGGAATTTAGTCCTAGCTTGTACACCAAGAGTTACAGAAGTGGAAATGAGTTATTTGAGAGGAGCATGTGGAGTTACATGGAAGACATACTGACAAATTAGGAAGTGAAAGAGTGTTGTGGTGTGGATATGGATGTGATAGAAAGCATTAGGAGAAATACACTGAGGTGGTTTGGCCATGTGGAGAGGATGGAGAGTGACAGACTAACAAGAAGAGTGTACAGTATATGAGTAAGTGGAGGGGGGGAGAGGGAGGAGGAGGCTGAGAGTAAGATGGAGGGATGGAGTGGAGATATATGAGAGAGGGGTGTGTGAGCTGGGGGGAGGGCAGTGAACTGGCAGGGGACAGCACAACATGCAGACAATTTGTTTGTGGCCACCCCTTACAGGATTAAGGCATCTGGCAATAGACAGACAGACAGAGATCATACACCAAGTCTTAATTGTACAGATATGCCACTTCTTTCTTTTTACGTTAATTTTTGCAACAAATGCATAGTGAATCACAGGGAAAAAATTATGAAAACGAAGCTGCTACCTGTACAGCTAACAGTCCAAAGTGAACTATACATAAAAAATTCTTAAATGCTGAATAAGGACTGCCTGTACCTGGGTGCAATAACAGAATTTAGTGGACTGCAGACTGAAGCTGCCCTTCTCATACAGTCCACCATCCTCCTCTTGGAGAGTAGGGAGGGAGCACAGGGGCATTCATATACTGTAAACAGGCAGCTCCAGTACCTTTCAGTCCCCAATGAAACCATGTTATATCAACCTCGTTATATGATTACAGTAATTCACTGTGTCACTTGACGTTACCCCATTGTACAGTGAGTCGTGACTGTGCAGACAACCCTCAGCTTACGATGGGATTACATTCCGACGGATCCATCGTAAGTCGAAATGCTTATCGAGGTGCTAACCCAAAGTTCCCAAAATTTCAAAGCGGGGCGGAAACCACCTGTCGTATGTTTTGTAGATGCTAGGTGGCAGTGCACGCACCCTTTGTTTGCTAGTGTGTCAAGTGGCATTGTGCAGGATGGATACATTTGCTGCATGTATGTTTTTTTATCATTGTGTCTGAGTTTGCAAATTTTTTTATCTCAAAAATGAAGGATGTGAAAGAGCAACGTGTGTGCGTCAAGTTTTGTGTGAAACACAAGGAGAATGTAGCAGAAACTCATAAAATGCTAAAACAAGCAATGCTTTTGGGGTTACACAAATCTGCAACTGGTTTAAGCATTTTAAAAACATACGAATGTCATCGGATCACAATGTACGTTCTGGTAGCCCTTCCAACAGTTCAACTTCTGACAATGTGGCCAAAGTTCATGCAACGATCCTCAAAGATAGCAGGAGGTCAATACATGATGTTTGTGACATTGTTAGCCTATTGTATGGAACTTACCAAAGCATTTTGTCTGGTGACCTTGATATGAGACGAATCACTGTCAAGTTTGTCCTGAGGCTCCTGACTGATGAGTAAAAGCAGCATCGTGCGGAGATCTGCACAGAGCTCAAAGAAATGACCAGGAATGACCCTAACTTCCTCTCGAGAGTCATTATTGGCAATGAATGCTGGTTTTATGGGTACGACCCAGAAACCAAACAACAATCATCAAAGAGCCCAGCTTCACTCGAACCAAAGAAGGAATGTCAGGTCAAGGGCAATGTGAAGTCAATGCTCATCACTTTTTTCGACATGGAGGGCAGTGTTCATGAGCAATTTGTTCTTCAAGGACAGACTTCCAATGCAAAGTTTTATTGTGACATTATGAGACAACTCCGGGAGGACGTGAGGCAAAAAACTTCCAGACGAGTGGTGCACATACAAATGGGTGCTTCACCTTGACAATACACCCGAGCACACAGCCCTTGTTGTTCAGCCCATTTTGGCATAAAAAAATATGATGGTTGTCCCCCACCCCCCTCACCAGATTTGGTCTCCTGTGATTTTTCCTCTTTCTGAAAATGAAAATCCAGCTGAAAGGACTAAGGTTTGACACCAATGAGGAGATCCAGGTGGAATCATAGATCCAGAACAAGCTGAAGATCAAGGACTTCCAGAACGTGTTCTGATCATGGGGAGAGACGCTGGGATCGGTGTCTGCAAGCCCATGGAGACTACTGTACTTTGAAAGGGACGGTGGTGATTAGGACTTGACATTAAGTGCTGGGATCGGTGTCTGCATGCTCGACTACTTTGAAGGGTACGGTGGTGATTAGGACTTGACATAATTTTTTTTCCTTCTTTAGACAAATTTCAAGAACTTTTAGGCAGCACCTCATATGATACAGTACTGTACTGTCAAAAGTCAGATATACATTACACATTACGAAGTCACTCGTATGTCCAAATATTTTTGAAGTTAATATGCATAAATACTGCAGATAACTGTTACTCAAAATACAGAACAGTATCTGAATAACCACAGAATAGCAGTAATAACAAACGAATTAACTCCTCAGCTGCCTTCATGTCAGCACTAGCAGCCTCACCATTCACCTTGACTTTGCAGAAGGAAAAACAGTTTTAAAACTGCATAAACCAGCCATGACTAGCATTAAACTGCACATCATAATCACGGCCTGAACGTTCCTTTAGCATAGCAAAATGAAAACAAGCTGTAGGTTTGGGTTCAAGATGAAAAGAGTGCATCCTTGGTAACAAACTATCATACAGTGTGACATAAGTATTTTTGTAATAAAGAGAAACTGTAAACAATAACATAAAACAATTAACAGAACATTCATATATCAATAACATACCTGTTTTTTATGGCTGTAAAGTAATACAGATTTGATATTCAATACCATAATTCATACTGCTGGCAGTTTGTTCAAAGCAAGCCTCTGGAACACTGCCTGGCTTCCCACTTACAACTATGAACAACATCAGTTGCAACTCAAAAGTACTTGTGAAGGCTCTATGAGGCCATAGTCATGAATGCAAATTGGTCATAGGTCAAAGACTATCTGTATAATGTATTGTACTATACATTAATCTTTAAAGAAATGGATGTGTTTTCAGACAAGGTTCTCATTTCAGCTGACAGTATGTTTTCTGGTTCATCTGATGTGAATTATATAAACCCAAGATGTTCACTTTGGTTCATGGAACCAGTGCAAGTCCACAAAACCGAAAATGACTCTTACAGATGTCCAATACCATACATTATGAAGAGAAAATCACACAGAAACCATCCTCAAACCTTATTATATGAAAATGATGACACTGGCCTTAACAGCCTTGAATCTTCCAGTAACACCTGAAATGCAGGTCAAAGCATTTACATAATTAAAGTTGCATGAAAAGGCAAAATGACAGTAAACAGATTACAGTACTCAACAACTCAATTCTGGAAACTTTTGGCACACTACCACCCAATGGTAGAAACTACTGTTGGATGCAATGGACCCACAGTATGTGAAAACATCCCCTCAAATTTGTCCAATCGCTTATTTGCAGATATCAAGGCTGCATCTCCAATTAGAAAAAAAGGAGGGAGGGATGGGGTAGAAGGGAAAAAAAAAATACAAATGGGGAGAGTATGTTGTTGTTGCTGGTGTTACAACCCCAGGCTCTCTGGCTGGGTCCGTTTATCAGTGATGTTTATCTTAAGAACACCCAGATTCTGATAAGTGGAGTCTGATATGCAAGCTCTGGTAAACAAGATGGCACTACAGTCATATCTCCTAAACAGAATAGATGCAAAATACATTTATTAATGTGTCAATGACTTACTTCAACGAGTTTCATGACAGGCACAGGATTGAAGAAGTGAAGCCCTCCAAAGCGATCCTTGCGAGTGGTGGCATCTGCAATCTTGGCAATGGAGAGGGATGATGTGTTGGATGCAAAGATGGTGTGGGAGGGAGCAGCCTGTAATACAAAATACTATGCTGAAAATCATATTCCATAAACTATACTTGATTTTTTTCTAGCAGATGATCCACTTTTGTGAATGTGGCACCTGCTCACTCCTGCCGCGTGATTGGTTGGTTTCAGTTTCATACCTGAAGCATCAAATTTACAAAAAACAATTGTACCTTTTATTCCAACTCCCACAAATGCTGTTTTGCATTGTCACTGTACTATACAAACAGACATGAAATGAGTATGTATGTATCTGTGCTTCACCCAAACGGACAATGAATTTGAGGAAGTTGAATCTGAATTGAAATATTTATTGTTGTAAATAGTACAGAGTTGTTGCATCTTCCTGTATTTAAAAAAAAAATGCATTTGGCTGGATAAGTGCACATAAAAGGTATCTTAATTCACAAGCACTTGTTATATTTGACGATAGTACCATTCTAAGTATATAAGCAGTTTGGTCAGAGGTAAAGTGGTGAAAGAGGGGAGGCGAATGGAACAGTCGCTACAAAGGAGAGGGGGAGGGGACACGAGAGACGGCCAGGCGGGAAAAACAAGTTGTCTCGTCTCGCAAGATGTCAGACTTTATTATGGATCACACCTACTCCATTGCTTCAATACCTTCGCCCATATTATCCATTCATTCATTATCCAATCCTATGTCGCCCCACAGAGGAGCGTAGGAGCCCGGGGCTATAAGTATATATATCCGTAAGTATATACAGTATATTCATCTATCAGAGAATGCAACAACTCTGTATCTTTTACAACAATAAATATTTCAATTCAAATTCAACTTCCTCAAATTCATTGTCCGTTTGGATGAAGCACAGATACATACACGTTTCATGTCTGTTTCCTGTATAGTACAATGACAATGCAAAACAGCATTTATGAGAAATGGAATATAAGGTACAATTGTTTTTTGTAAATATGATACTTCAGGTATGAAATTGAAACCAACCAATCACGCAGCATGAATGCGCAGATGCCACATTCACGAAAGTGGATCATCAGCTGGAAAAAAATCAAGTATATTTACATGTACAGTATATTATTTAATTCTTTACGTCAAAGGACGTAGTTTTTAATATCATTATGGTCTATGCCAGACTACTGTACTTAGCTTTGGAGGGATTTCTCTCAGTGAAAGGGTTCAAACTAATCTCCATTAACCTTTTCAGTAAGAAGATATACTTTTTGGCATGCCCAGCCCCAGAAGACATCATTCAGCTTGACCTTTCACACCGATGATATTTTTTCTAGTTTTGCTACTGCCATGTATTCTTATTCAGGTAAGGAATGACTTCAAACTGTAGGGACTGGCTAAAGCCTTTGGTAATTCTTTCAATATAGAGGATCTTTGCATGTTTATATACAGTACTGTACTGTAAATCATCTAGAAGCAGCATGAATAAACTAAACCACCACTGAGCAAATGGATTAAGTATCCTTTCTGAGTGAAGTGATTTGGCACATCCTGTTTGTATCTGTAATACAGAAGTCAGTATAACACATCAAAATAACAAGATACAGTTAACCCTCACTTTATCGAACCCCAATATCAAGGATTTTGGATATATTATAAGTCATTGAGCTCACCAAACTTATTTTGGCTACACCACACTAGGGTTGATAAATGGGGCACATCATGCAGCTCTTCTCAACTGCTGGCAATGCATGGGGAGATTCACAATATATTTGCCACAGCTGTGATTTCTCCCATCCAAAAGAGAAAAGCTGATATGCTGGTGGGAATAAATGATGAGCTGGCCTATTTGGAGGCAACTTCTGGTAGGATTCGGTGGGACTAGAGTCTGTGGACACACCGTACAACACATGATCAGCCTCAGTCTAGTTGCATTTTTCATTGTGTTCAGACTACAGTATCTCGTTCATGTCTCACATCGCTCAACTGTGTTAAGTGTTTTCCACTGTGAAGAATGGCCTCTAGTAAGGAATCTCCCACCATCTCTTATTATGTCAAAGCAAAGAGGAGGAATCTTTCCACTGCTGAGAAGCTTGAGGTCAATGAAGCCCATAAGAATGGCATCTTTGTCGAGAGTGACAATGAGTGAATGATCACTCAGTGTACTGCCTACAAAATGTGTGGCACTGTGTTTCTGTCTCTTTTTACTCTAACCTGGCCTGAAATTGCCCTCTCCCCATCATGACCGCTGAGTTGTACTAACAGATTACAGTAATACAGTACGGTAATGATCATGAAGAAGTGCTATGACAAGGATGTGAAATAAGCTGCAAAAGGGCAAAACTATGGGACGAATGAGTAAAAAAAAGGGTTTATTTTTCATTTACAGTACTAGAACATGATACTGTATTTACCTAATTGTATTTACCTAACTGTATTACACAGGATTTGAGCTAAGCTCATGTTGTCCCATCTCTTTTCTACAATTATTTATTATCCAATCTAGATTTAAACATACGGATGCATTCTGCTCGCATCACCTCCCCCTCTAAATTATTCCAATTGTCTATAGCTACTTCTGTTTGGTAAACTAAATTTCTTTAGCTACTATACGTAACTAAGGCATCGACTCCTCTTCACCTTGAATTTGTGTCCTCTTGTTCTTCCTTCAACTTTCACAGAGGTCCTCTCTGTCCACACATTCTAGTCCTCTTACTCCTCTAAACACTGCAATTAAATCTCCTCTCTCTCTTCTCTCTCTCAGGGTTGATCAATTTCAGCTTCTCTAATCTCTCCTCATAAGACAACTCCCTCAAGCTTGGTGTTAATTTTGTAGCTATCCTTTGTATTCTTTCCAGATTACTGGTGAATGATCACTCAGTGTACCAATATACATACCTTGGTCTCTTTTCATTGACTCCCATTTCCAATACATGACATTTATTACTGAATTTCATTTTCCACATTTGACTCCACTTGCAGAGTTTATCTAGATCTTTTTGCAATTCCTTACACCAATTTGCTCCCCTAATATGTTTCAAAATTTTTGCATAAACAAGGTGGAGTCAAAGGCTTTTCGTCTCATTAACTCTCCTCCTCTTACTAGCTCCCTTCAACCTCTGTCTCTTCGCCGCACTGTTGCATCTTTATCTCTTTTCTATCGCTACTTCAATGGCCACTGTTCCTCTGAACTGTCTACTTGCATCCCTCCACCTCTACGAAGGGCACGTAGTACCCGTCTAGCAACAACGTCTCATCCCTTTTCTGTCCAACTCTCTAATGCAAGAGCTAACCGTTATTCCCAGTCCTTCATTTATGCAACTGGTCAGCTCTGGAACTGTCTTCCTTTGTCTGTATTTCCTACTTCCTATAATCTCCAGTCTTTCAAACGCAGTGTGTCCAGGTATCTCAAAATGAACGGATCTTGAATTTGGCTCTCTCTTGTGTTGTTTTTGTTTATTCTTGGAAGGAAAGGTTTGCGGGCCCATGGCCTTTGGTTCCTTCTTCCTTGCATTAAAAAAATAAATAAATAAACAAAATAAACTCATATAAGCACTCAACCCTTCTGGAATGTCATTTATATAAATCAAGAACATCACTGGGGCCAGCACCGAACTCTGGGGCACTCACCTAGTTACCTTTTCCACTGGGAAAACCTGTCTTATTACAGCTCTCATTTGTCTTTCTATCAAATAACTTTCCATCCATATCAACAATTTCCCATGAACACCTCCATAGGTTTTCAATTTCCATAATAATCTTCAGCGTAGCTCTCTATCACAAGCCTTATTTAAATCCAGGTAAATACAGTCTACCTACCCTTCCCTTTCTTGAGCAAATGTCTATCACTTTACTACTGGAGCTCAACAAGTTCGTAACACAAGATTACCCGTTCCTAAATCCAAGTTGCTTGGACGTTATCATCATGTGTCCTTCAAGAATTTTATCTATCCTTTTCTTATGACATTTTCACACAGTTTGCAGACTACATCAGTGAGGGACACCAGTCGGTAGTTAAGCAAGTCCTCCCTGACACCACCTTTATAAATCAGAATTATAATTGCTCTTTTCCAATCAGTATGTAGCCCCCCACTTGCTATGGGTAACCTTATAATATCATAGACAGGCCTCACTAACTGGTCTGCATATTCTTTCACGATCCAACCAGCGACTTCATCCGGTCCCACTGGCTTTCTCACAACTGTATCTTTCATCAACTGAAATATCTCATTTCTCTCAACTACTACTGTTTCCAAAATCAGGGGTTGCATCTCTGTTATAGGTTGTAGGAATTCCTTTTCTTACAAATACTTACTGTAATTTAAAATTCATTATACAGTAATCCCTCCACTATCCGACGTAACAGAGCCAAAGGCATGTCCGGATAGTAGTCTTGTCCGGATATTGGCCCTGAAGCTCTAGCACTGGTCATTCATGACCCTAACCTAACCTAACCTAAATCAGAAAACCACCTACCTACCTCCCTACCGGACATGCATAGCACTTAAGTCCCCTTTCACATAAATAATGCACACAAAGCATGAATTAACTGAATTTTAACCAAAAAATGATGATTTAGAGGTGAGTAAGGCATAGATGCTCACAACTTGCCAGCAAGTTTAAGTATCAGACAAGGAAATCACTACGAAAATCACCCTTTCTCACACCATATGCATTAAATAATGGACACAAAGCATGAATTAATCAAATTTTAACCCCAAAATGGTGAATTTGAGGTGAGTAAGGCAGGGGTGTTCACAAGTTGGCAGCTCAGTGTAAATAAGTATCGGACGTGGCTTTCACCATGAAAATCATCATTTCTCATATCTTATGCACTAAAACATGGGATACAAAGCATCAAATAAATAAATTGTTACCAGAAAAAGAGTTAGGTATGGCAAAGGTGTTCACTGTTCACCAACAGCACCGGTCATTCTTGACCCTAACCTAACCTAACCTACATCAGAAAACCACCTACCTAACTCCCTACCGGACATGCATAGCACTTAATTAAGACCCCATTCACATAAATAATTGGCACAAAGCATTAATTAATTGAATTTTAACCCCAAAATGATGAATTTGAGGTAAGTAAGGCATAGATGTTCATGAGTTGGCAGCTTAGTGTAAGTAAGTATCGGATGTGGCTATCACTATGAAAATCATCATTTCTCATATTTTATGCACTAAAATATGGGATACAAAGTATCAAATAAATAAACTGTTACCAGAAAAAGAGTTAGGTATGGCAAAGGTGTTCACTGTTCACCAACAGCAGCACCGGTCATTCTTGACCCTATCCTAACCTAACCTAAATCAGAAAACCACCTACGTAACTCCCTACCGGACATGCATAGCACTTAATTAAGACCCCATTCGCATAAATAATTGGCACAAAGCATGAATTAATTGAATTTTAACCCAAAAATGATGAATTTGAGGTGAGTAAGGCAGGGGTGTTCGCAGGTTGGCAGCTTAGTTTAAGTAAGTATCGGACGTGGCTATCACTATGAAAATCATCATTTCTCATATCTTATGCACTAAAATATGGGATACAAAGCATCAAATAAATAAACTGTTACCAGAAAAAGAGTTAGGTATGGCAAAGGTGTTCACTGTTCACCTACAGCACCGGTTATTCTTGACCCTAACCTAACCTAACCTAAATCAGAAAACCACCTACCTAACTCCCTACCGGACATGCATAGCACTTAATTAAGACCCCATTCGTTTCGTTTTTGAAGGCTGCAACATGCTTGCATGCGTCGGCCTTTTTGGATTGGAGCGTGTAGCATTTTATGACCGGATGCCCTTCCTGATGTCTACCAATGACCCTTGGGTGGATTCAATCCTCCGACCCTACGACCAAAGCGCTTTAACCCACTGAGCCAAGGCATAAGTAATTGGCACAGAGCATGAATTAATCAAATTTTAACCCCAAAATTATGATTTTGAGGTGAGTAAGGCAGGGGTGTTCGCCAGCTGACTACATAATGAACGTAAGGAAGAGACATGATTATTACTGAGAAAATCACCTTTTCACAGCCTGTGCACTCAAATATGGGACACAAAGCATGAAGTAAATAAAATGTAGCCAGAAAAATTATGATTTAGAGGTGTGGGGGGCGAAAATGTTAACCAGTTGACTAGATAGTGAACATAAGCAAGAGACATGGTAATCAACGAGAAAATCACCTCTTTCACAGCCTGTGCATATGGGACACAAAGCATGAAGTAAATAAAATGTAACCAGAAAAATTATGATTTAGAGGTATGTGGTACAAAAATGTTCACCAGTTGACTAGATAGTGAACATATGTAAGAGACATGGTAATCACTGAGAAAATCACCTCTTTCACAGCCTGTGCACTCAAATATGGGACACAAAGCATGAAGTAAATAAAATGTAACCAGAGAATGAGGATTTAGAAGTGATTATGGAAAATATTTAGCAGTTGACAATGTTTACTTACAGACCATCATTGTTGTTTACCCCCATCTCTAAGGTTTTTACAGTGGTCATAATTGCTCTTGAAGCATGTCCAGTAATCCAGTGTTTAACTACACTTAATCCTTAGCACTGTGACTTTTGATTATTTAAACAAGAACGAAAATACCGCAAAAGATCAGACAGCCGTCTACTGTTCACAGGAGTTGAGACAGAACTAGTAGGAGGGTGATTTGGCGGGAAGGGAGCTAGTCGCCGTGAGCGGGAAATTCAAAACTGACGCAGTCGGAAAAAAATAGGATTTTTTTCGGATTTTTTCTGTTTGGGGGGCATTTTGGGGGGCGGACAGCCCACGATGTCCGAATGGTGGTGCATCCGAATACTGGGCGTCCGAATAGTAGAGAGATTACTGTATTACACATTTCCTCTTCTTTATCATACATTACATCAACATCTGTCAGTCTCACTATGCTGTTCTTTGTTCTCATTTTACTATTAACAAACCTGTACAAAAGCCTGGGTTCTTTTTTACTTTTATTAACGATATCCTTCTCGTATTTTTGTTCCTGTTCCCTTCTTACTTTTAAATATTCATTTCTTACTTCTTTGTACTCTTTCAAAGCTTTTTCAGTATATCTTTTTTTTAATTCATCCCATGCTCTGCTCCTAATTTCAAGTACCTTCATACATCTTTTATTAAGCCGATCTTTCTTTCTGCCTTCCTTTATTGCAGCAACTCCAGGAACATGGTTCTTGACTCCCTCTTCATATACAGTATTTTCATGAAGATACATTTCTCCTGGATATTTTTTCTCTCACTCCATTTCAATCCAGTTCATATTTCCAAAATATTGTCTTAAGGAGTCAAAATCCGCTCTCCCATAGTTACATCTATTTTGTCAACATGTCTCTTCTCTAATCACTCAGTGCAGTGCTACTCTCGGGTGTCTGCCCTCTCCTCTCCTCCATCCATCTTTCCTTGTATCCTCTTCTGTCTTTCTATCCTTCATTCCTTCCTCGTCCTTCTGCCTACGGGTGACTTTACACTCCCTCTTCCGTCTTTCTTTCCTTCATTCTTTCCTCCTCCTTCTGCCTATGGGTGATTCTACACTGAGTGACCAGCCAAATGGTTTCCTGTACACCAGGAAACCATTTACTACACTGGGTGGTAATCATATAACCAAATTATGGTGCCTGGTGGTTTAGTGGGTAACTGAGGTGCTCCAATCGGACTGAGCCTGTGTAGGCGTATATCCAAGGGGTGGCTGGGGTTTATTACTCACATCATGCCACTCAGGAATGAGTGAGGCTGATCACGCTCATCTTAAATGTCAGGACCAACTTGCCTAGCCCCGGGTTCCTAGCTCCTTATGGGGCAACATACGACTGGATGATGGATGGATGATCTCTTCTCTATCTCCCGTGTCCCCACCCAATACCTCCATCTCCATAACCAGGTGGTTGCTCCTTCCCAGGGGGCAATGATACTGGTACTGTAATTTCTGTATATCATTACAGTTTCTTGTAAAAATCAAATCCAATCTTGATGGTGTATCCTCCCCCTTAATTCTTGTGTTTTCTTTAACCAACTGTATTAACATGTTTTCCATTATCAGCTCCATCAGTCAATACCCCCAGCTTTCCACACTGTTCCCTGCATCAATTCCTTCCCAATCAACCCTGCTACAATTAAAATCACCCACGTGCAGCAACCTAGTTCTCTGCTCAGTTATCTTCCTTAGCACATCTAAAGACTCACTCATTAACTGTTCATACTCATACCTATTCCATGCTCTGGTCCGTGGTGGTATGTACATCACCACAATGTCTAACTTTTCTCCACGTTCTCCCCACTATTTCCACTCCCACTATATCCACTTTCGTATTTTCTAATTGTACCCTTCTAGCTTTTACCTTTTTATCAGTCATAATCATCACTCCTCCAAACTTTCCTTCCTTCTCTGTCTTTCCTCCACACATTGTAATTTTTCCAACCAATCATATTTGCAATGAATTCACTCTCTAAACATACCACACCTAGCTTCTTTTCCCTAATACAGACACCAAGTTCTAGTTTCTTCATTATCAATCCATCCACATTTGTATACATTACCCTTATCATATGAGCCTGAGTCTTCTTAATCACTTCCTTATTTGCTCTAACTTTACCTAGGCCTAACAAATCATTTTGTATTTTTCTCTTTAGTCCTTCTTTATACAGTAAGACCTCACTATAACGGACTAATTGGGGCCCAAGCCAGTCCGAAAAATGCGAAATTCCGATAAAAGCGACATCCGGACTTACCCCTGCTAATCCGGACTTTTTCCAATACATCAGACATTTGTCTGGATTGCATCAGTGGTTTTCACCACCATTGCAGTATTGTACTGTGTTATACCTTCACTACATTAATCAAATGGTATAATAATACAATACAGTACTGTACTGTGCACTAAAAAACATGTCTTTTATTTGTCTTATTGTGGTGAACATAGCTGAAGCGGTCAGGCAGTCCGGACTGCTTTCTGGCTTTATCGGACTTTTTCCGATATACAGGAGTTTAGTCCCATAGCTCCTCGAGTCCGATGAAAGCGAATTCCGGTCTATTGAAGTCCGTTATATCGAGGTTTTACTGTATACCACTTTTTGAGCTTCATGCCCTTAACTCTCAAAAAAAAGAAAAACACTTCTCTTTGTACCTCTAATTTACCCTCATTTTTTGTTTTTAGTCTCTTCCAACAATGTTTTCAGTTTAGTTCTCTCATCAGAGTTTAGATCTTTTATCATTACTTTATTCAGATTTTCATCATTACTCAGCCTATGTGCTGCTCCCAACACTTCTTTTGCCACATTTTCATTCATAAATTTAACCCGGATGGACCTAATATTAGGTCATTCTGATTGATACTGACCTACGCTTCTTACGTCCTCTATTTCTCATTCCCAGCTTCTTCCTTCTTTCTTATTTGCAAACACTGCACAGTAGGTAGTACTGCATTGTGTGACCACATGCTTGGTAATAGCCACATACTGGTGATCATTCACTCTAGGCTGTAAACTGAACAATTTGAAATTTTCATATTGTTTCAATCCTTACTTGACATATCCAGTTTCTGATTTCATTTATACAAGTTTCCAGTACTTGATGAAAAGTAATTAGCAGTTTTTGATGCTAGAGTAAGCTTCCAGCCAAAAGAAATTTCAATCCTAACATGACATATCCAGTAACTAGTGTCATTTTTACAAGATTCCAGCACCCACTGAAAAGCAATTAGCAGTTTTTAATGCTTGATTAAGCTTCCATCCAAAAGAAACCTTCAGCAGTACTTTTATCAAAGCCAATATGGGCATTCCATAGGAGGAAGCATGGTAGCATTTTCAGTGACTGAAAGTATAGTACAGCAAACAGCATACTGTACAGTATCTAAGTACCTTGTACAATATGCATATGTCTGTGGAAATATATGCTATAATTCCTCAAATAAAATATGGATTAAAAGGGAAATTAATCTAAGTAAACATGTAAAAAGTTATTTCATACCTTGTCCAATTCGGCAAACAGCTTCTTTTTCACATCTAGATTCTCTACAATTGCCTCTACCACCAAATCGGCAGAGCTAACAGAAGCCACAGCATCCGTGGAAGCAGTCAGTCGTGCTACAGATTCAGAGATAAATTTGTTAGCTTCTTCTGCATCACCTCCGAACTTCTTCTTGGCAATGCGCTGGATGGAGTCACTGATTCTCTTCTGAGCCTTGGTCACAGCTACCTCATCTATGTCCACCATGGTGACGTTGTGACCCGTCTGAGCTGCCACCTATACAGTACACACAGTGAAAAATGGTAAGTACAGTAACAACCACTTTCACAGCACATCAATCAAATCTTTCTGTGAAGGAAACCAAGGTATTTAATAATTTCTTACTTCAGTGCCTCTCAAAATCTGAATTTTTTATCATTTGCCTTGACCATATTATGGCCAATACTGACACAGAAGTAGGTACAGCAGACCCTTATTATATGATCAACCAGTATGTGATGAATCACTTATAAAACGACGAAAAAGTTACAATCTTTTATAAATATACTATACTGTATCATTTTTGCAATACTGTACATAAAATCCACACCTGATATATGGACAAACCATATATAACCCTTATCCTCTTCTTTCAATATAAACTTTATTTATTTCATTATCTGCAGCATTGGCTGAAACACATATTAAACTTAAGGCTGTCCATCAGATTTTAAAAAACAACAACAACAACTCAGTGCAATGACCCAATGAGACAATTTTTTTTAACAACCATTTTTTTTCTTTTTTTAAAGGCTCATTTATACTAGAAATGCCTTAATTTGCCATTTTCTCTCCCTCTCCTCCACAAAATCAATATCGCAAAATAAAGCATTTCCAACAAAATTTTTTCATAAAAAATTAATCAATGCACATGAAAAACCAGGTACCTAACTGGGTTGGGATATTCCCCCCCCCAGGACATTAACTGTCACTAAACCTATCCTAGAATGCTACTCAAACTTCCCATGCACTTACCATCTAGGACCTGACAATTTCAGGACATACATAATCACCTCAGAAAGACTCATTTACGAACGAAATGCCATAAACAAGCCCCCCAAATTTGAAGAGAAGTGTTGTAAAACACACTGAAAATACTATGGGGACCATGATGAGTTTGGACAAACTAGGTTACGTCAGGCTGGATCATATTTCCTATAAGAGAACTTTAATGTACACACACTCAAAAAACTATCATTACATCTTCTGCACAATACAAAAAACACCACGAATGAAACGTTTGATAACAGCCTTCCTCCAACCCTACCAAGACAGCTGGAATTTTCAGTGTGAAACTCATCGAACCCCCCTGTAACGATACTTTTTTGAGTATGTGTACATACAAATGCACTGGCAACAACTACCTGGTATTATGCATACACAAATGGTCTTGCACGTGCATACCTGGGTGAAGGAGAAGTTTCTGCATCCGACACCACAACGGCTTGGGGATGAATGAATTTCAGGTCCGAACTGACCCACTGCCCTCTGTATGCTGCCACCATTGTCATCAACAAACCTAACTTGGTACTCTTTACTAACATAAATGTTGCTTCCACAGAATTTGGGTGTCATAAATGAATTATACACATGAAATTCTGTTACTAAATTTTCATCCTTTGTTAATGGAAGCTCTCCAGCAGTCAAGAAAATAAAATAAATGGTTCTGGGACAATGTACTCTACTGTCGATGATTATCACGGGGCGGTTAGGATAATGATGTTTGTCTAAATTATGAATGATGAATCAACTGCAACATATTTTCCCAAATGATGGTGTCATGAACTGCATGACGGCCGAAAATCTGCTTTCAAATATAAAATACACATCCTCATAAACACCTACGCTGTTCCTGACTTTTATCAGAGGCTACTTTATCATGACCAAACTCTGCTTGCTGACCGGCAACCAGCCAACATTACATGTCAATTTTTCAACTTACCTGGGCGATCCCAGCACCCATGAGACCACTCCCAATCACAGTCACATTTTTTATTGCTGCTGACATGGCTGCTGTCTGTGACAAAGACCGCTTGGTGAGTGAAGTGAAGAAAGACATTATATACGCCACTGACTTCTCTCGTCCGTCTTCTCTCTGTGATGGCCTGTTGCTTAGTGTTGTCGTCGCAGTTGTTAAAATCAACTTTCGGTTACAGCAGCATTACTGTTCTTGGCATGGGCTATAGTCATTAAGGTAAAATTTATCTAGTATGTGGAGTGTCCTTCGATCCAAACTACTATATTGAACTTACTTTACATAACTGTACATTAGAATGTTCCCGAAATATCCTTTTTAACCCTGACAACTCGTTAACCTTTGCACCCTTTTAATCAACGTGAGTTTTTATGAAATCGTCATTGCTGAACGATTTATTCAACTAATGGTTTCCCGTTTTCTAAAGGCTAAAACCGACTATACTCCAGTCAGATTAAAACATTTTTAATAACTTGCTCTCAGGAGTTATGCAACTTCACTTGTTTCCATTGTGCTAGAATTTTACACTATTAAGTCTCTTCTGATATAAATAATGATAAACAGCTTTATGGTATCTTCCCAAGAGTATTCTTCGTCGTCGTTATCATCCTATACCAATTTTCCTTGTTCTGTCGCTCACAAGG
>JAGKTI010018590.1:0-14917 GCA_018397915.1 Birgus latro | reverse complement strand
GAGGGAGAGAGAGAGAGAGAGAGAGAGAGAGAGAGAGAGAGCTTGATAGCTTGAATTAAGGTCATGTTGCCGTGTGTGTGTGTGTATGTGTGTGTGTGTGTGTGTGTGTGCGTGTGTGTGTGTGTGTGTGATGCTTCTGTGTGGAAGGTGTAAATACGTACCTAAGTCAATGTAGTTACGTATCATACTGAGCATAATTACTTCCGCTAATGAAGTTGGAGGAGGTTATGTATTCACCTATGTTTGTCTGTCTGTCTGTCTGTCTATTTGTCCACACGATGTCAACAGAAGTTCTAAATGAATCTTAATGAATTTTTGCGGGAGGGTGGGCCACTGACCAAGAAAGAATTTAAATTATGTGGAGTATCCGGGTCCTTTTTTAATGGCAATGGCTTTGGTGGAGGTATGTGCACTCTGAATGCTTTCTATTATTTTCAGAACTAAATCTCTATATGTTTTTCTCTGACTTGAAATCTTTTACCTCAGTAACTCTCCAATGCATATTCTTGACGCTAAGCTTAGGTATCATCACTCACACTCACTTTCACACCCTTCTCTCACTTATAGATCTCATTTACCTCTCACCCTCACCTTTTACTCTCATTCTCGCTTCCCATCCCCGTATTTCATCCATCATGTCATACCCATCTCTCCTCTTCACCTCTCATTCTCATCCTCACTTTTCCATTCTGATCCTCGCATCCTTTATCACTGCATACTCACCTCTGAGTCACTAACATCTATCACCCTCACTTCTTATCCTCACATCCTCAACCCTCAATTCCTATTGTCATACTCACCTCCCCCTTCACCTACACCTTCCATCCTCACTTCTCACGTTCACAACTCGCAAAACTCCAATGAAAGTCATCCAGGCAGCCAATATAGCATCGTATCTCCTCCACAGCACATAACACGTTCAAACTCTAATTTTCCTCAGGGCAAACAGTGGCTATTAATTATACAATATTTCCTGCAATGCTCTGAGTTTACTTGAAATTCCTGGAGGACAAACGTACACTGAGACTTATTGAAATCTTTCCTCAAAAATAGTGTTGATAAGACAATACGTAATCAGCCTTTGCCTAAGTAATTCAGATAAGGCATTCGACTTTATAGCAAGTTATTAGTCTAACAACTGAATCTGTACACAAGCTGATGACAATGGAACAGGAAGTTGACAAATTACCTTACACCAAGAGATATATATTTTTCTACACCAATCGCTTAAAATGGAACGTTACGAACTATCAAGGTAATCTTCTTCAGACCTTCGCAGGATTTTAAAACAGGTAAACAAACATCACCCAGAGTATATTTGTATTTTCTCTCAGTCTTATCACGGTTCATGACCCTTGCCCCCCCCTCCCCACCAACACCTGGCAAACTAGACTTAATCCTTCCACCTCCACCCTCGCCACTCCACCCAGTCCTAAACCAACTTTTCTTCCACCCTCAACAATTCACTTTTATTCTTGTTCCTCATTTCTTTTTTATTATTCGTCGGTTCTTTCATACATTTTTCAATACTTCTCACAACCTGTCACTTCTTCTCATCCCTCTCCTCTTATCATCTCACATCCATCTCTCCTTCCTCACTCCTACTCGTTCCCTCCTCTCATCTCTACCTTCTCCTCCTTGTATCATGTGTCATTTATACTTCCTCACAGCTTCATATTTTCCTCATATTCACACTATCCTCACACTAAGGGTCATATGCTTAAACCTGAAATCGAGAGGAATGCAGCTCCCCAAAATTTTATGATTTTTACTACATATGGGGGAACTTAAAAAGCTGAAAACAAGTAAGCTGTGTCTCTCAATTAAATTTTGATATATGAGACCCAAATACAAGATGTTATAATTTTGAGCTGCCTGGAAAAGACAGTTTGAACACGTTTAAGACTGACCATGTAGGTATATAAGAAACTGAAATCATCCATATCACTTACACCAGATAGCACCAATGTACCATAAAAAGGTATATCTTCATCGACCAATTCTTCATTCTGTTTTCGCATCAAAGTTTCACAGCAGTATATATTCTAAGATGGTGTAGTCAGTGATAAACAAAGTGTTGTCTGTATGGGATGCATATTCCTGTTTTCTATTGCTATGTGGCACTTTTGCGACACGCTTGAGCCGTGGGTGACGCTCGGGTCGTAGCCCACAAACAAACTACATGATTCTCTTGTATCTGTCCTCAGTGTATTTCCAGGCAAAATATACGTCTGGAAACTCAGTCTAATATACCCTACCCTACCCTACCCTACCTTAACCTAATCTAACCTAACCTAACCTACCCTACCCTATCCTACCCTACCTCACCCTAACCTAACCTACTCTACCCTACCCTAACCTACCCTACACTACCCTAAACTCGGATGCCGAATAGCAGCAGACTTCGGGAATATGCGTACGTAATCTCCATCACCATCCTGTATTTTCTTAAAGTTTGTGTTGTGTATGCCTTATGTCCTTAACGAGAGACAAGGAGACGCCGCCGTAAGATGCGGTGAAGGACATAATTGACACCAGTGGCTGCAGTGTGTGAATGTAACTAAAACGAACAGTTCTTTTCACAAAACTCTTGGGCCGGTATTATCGCCGGTCAAAGAAGCTCCCTAGCACCTTTTCCTTAACGATTTATTTCCCCCTTTTTTTAATGAAAGGAAGAAGGAACCAAAGGCCAGGAGCCCGCAAACTGCTCCCTCCTAAAATACAAAACAAAGATAACAGAGACGCCAAATCAAGACCAGTTCATTTCAAGATGCCTGGACACATTGCGTTTGAAAGACTGGAGATCATAGGCAGAGGGAAATACAGACAGAGGGAGGCAGTTGCAGATTATCTATTACTATTCTCTTTTTGGCTCCTGATGTCTTTTTAATATCGACATAGTCCTCATGAACAACACACACGCATGTATTAAAGGAGCAGATAAAAATAAACCGACAAGGAAGAGGTGTTAGTAAGCTTCCTAACCACACGAGCATACAGCCCCTGGTGGCCTGGACGTGACATCAGCTACGGAACCCTCACTTCCCATTGAGGATTATGTTTTCTTTCTCCGTGGCGTCGTGCACAAGGTTATGTTTGTCCCTCACACTGATAGAGTAAAACTGTGAATTAATCTGCCATGTATTATACTGAGGCCAATCTTAACTTCGTGGTAGGTGGTGGGGACCATCATCCACTCACCTGATGTAGTGCTACCTACTGTCTCCGCCTTTCATCCTTTTTCTTTCCCTCCTCTTCCTATTTCTCCCATTTTTCCTGTCACCTTTTATTACTCGTCTTTCCTTTTCAGGTGGCTTAACATTGAGTGACAAGCCTAATGGTTTCCTGTAAGCCAGGAAACCATTTACAACGCTGGGTGGTAACCATTTAACCAACCTATACGTGTTCCTTACGTGTCAACAAGTGGGTTGGCGGAAAGTTAGTGCCCCTCCCCGTAAAATAACCAACTCAAAGACAAACGGCCACCCCTAAGGGATTAGGGCGTCTGGCTATAGATAGACAATTTTAGTTGACGGATATTGACCACAGGATCCTCTCCATTATGGAACTAAGTCCCTTTTAGTACAAGTCCTCTTTGTCAAAGTTTTTTATCTGTTTGGTTGGGAGGCTTACGGACTCATAGTCCGTTTTTCTTGAGATGGAATTTACTGGCACTGAAAACAGTAGGTCAAGATGGGTGACTCCTTCCTCCAGCCATCCTAGAGAACCCAAGGCTTCTATACGGCGCTGTAAGGCCGACTATTCTCTACATAAAGCGTGGCCTCTGCTGCTGACGAGTAAATGACACCTTGGCTCTGTGTGTGTGTGTGTGTGTGTGTGCGCGCGCGCTCTGGGGTTGGGGGGGAGGGCTAGTGTGTACTGGGAAGTCACATAGTCCGTGGGAAGAGTGTGTAGGGCAGGGAAGACCTCAGGTGTGTACGTAAACATTGCAGATATCAAGACTACGGCGGCAGGCAAGTACGTAAACACTGGCGTCGTCATGGCGACGAAATGAGGGAATAGAACAGTTCCGTATATCGGAAGAGAACTGACGGCCTGTGGATGTAATCAGAAAAGCTACGCTGTTTGCTTCCAGACCTTCAGTGCCCCTGCCATCCTCCCCCCCCCCACAGAAAAAAAATGGGATCTTCTAAGAGTCCAACAAAAAATATTTTAGCTTACCTACAAAATTACAAGAGAACGAGTCATGTGGTATAACACCAAGGGCTGGCGTGAGTTACTAGGCGTTGGGCTACATGACAAGTAATAAATAAATCCAGTTTGTAAAGGATCGCTTTTCCCCCGACATGGTCCAAAAAAGGGCCTATGCGGGCCCCCTAAAGGATCCTTGGATGGTGTAACGAAAATAATTTGAGTTTACTTAGAAAGCCACAGGAGCAAATGAGTCCTGTGGCACAGTACTGTAGGCTGGCACTGTTGCTGGGTGGCAAACTAGTTCATGTAGGATCAATAAATTCTCACATTCTTATGACTCACGATCCTAAAAGGCGGGATCAACTAAGGAATTCTAGGAAGGCCCTTGTAAATATTCTGGAGGTTCTACGAAGGCTGCAGAAGGTTAGTTTCAAAACAGTTCCTCATTAACTCAGTCTCACAGTAACTCAGTGACTAAGTGGCTTCTAGGTCGGCACTGAAGTCGCCATGACGATAAAGGCAGGTTCATGTTCATACTCGGACTGACACGATGACGAAAATGACGATAAAAAAACACTGGAGACAGAGCAGGATACCAAATACAGTCTGAATCTACAAGCCTTGTCTCTGTAGCGGCTAACTAGTACACATCCATCCCCCCCCCCTCCCCCGCCACACACTCGACACACACACTGAAAGAAAAAAGTAGCAAGAAGAAGAAGAAGAAAAAGAAGGAAGAAGCAGCACAACAGGAAGAAAAAGAAGGAGTCTCAAAGCAAGCGATGGGGTAAGAAGGCTAGAGTGAGGTGATGGGCTGGGTCCGGGTGGGGTGCAATTAGAACTGAAATGACCAGAGGAAGGAAGAGTGAGATGGCGGCAATCTAACCAGACAGGATCGGTGAGGAGAGACAGGTGGGACCTCGCTCTTACTCACCCTTCGCTCCACTTTCAAAAAACCCTCATTATCCCTCACTAACACTCACATTTTAATTCCAGCTGCTTACTCTCAAAGAAGCCCTAACGACCTGGAAACACACACACACACACACTGCCTCACTACCTCACTAACCCAGTACGGACAACTAATCAGGTAAACACACCCGAAAAGGCATGGTTTCGGGCAAGAGGTGTAGCGATACTTTTCCGGGTGTGTGTACGTATTTTTAGCTGTGACTGAGATATTAACATACAGACAAGGAGTGTGGTAGTGGTGGTGGTGGTGGTGGTGGTGGACCTTGGCTTTATAAGGTGTGACGGAGTAAAGGGTAATGGGACAGCAAGGTTATCAAGAAATCAATGTCGGCCACACGATCGCTATGTGTTGTGCTTGTGCGGGGGTTACAGCGGAGGAAGCGGCCTGACAAGTTTGTTTTTAAAGACAATGAGAAGCACCGTACCTCAAACAGCTTGCTAGTTCAATCCTTGCTGATGAAATTTAAAAAAAAAAATGTATATGCCACGACAGATGCAGTCTCTCTCTCTCTCTCTCTCTCTCTCTCTCTCTCTCTCTCTCTCTCTCTCTCGTACATTTGCATTACCAGCCAGCAGGGCACGGCATCCCAACGGTGAGGCAATGTATTTATATAAGGTAATTATCTGATAAGTTTCCTCACCAGGTAGGATGCAACTGATTTAATCCTTGACTATGGGACTATGGTGTAATTATATTTATTAGGAGAACTGAGAACACACACACACACACACACAATCGCTGCCATACATGCAACATCAAGCACCTAACACCAACACTTTCCCTATAATGATGATTGGAACAGCGAATGTGAGCGAGTGACTGACACCTTCTACACACATCACCGCACACATATCACATTCTTAAACCAATATCACACATTTCACGCATCTGGCCGCTACAGAAAATATCTCCCCAGAACAAACATACGAAGGGAGGAAAAGTGTATGACGAAGAGGACGCAAAAAGCCAAGAGAGAACACACCATGAAGAAACAGAAGCAATCACAGGTCTTCAGTGAAATTCTCTTTAGCGTTGGACCGTGAGGAGTCGCGTGCAAGGAGAACTGGCTTTTCGTCTCATTAACTCTCCTCCTCTTACTGGCTTCCTTCCACCTGTGTCTATTCTCCGCACTGTTCCATCTTCATCTCTTTTCTATCGCTACTTCAACAGTCCCTGCTCCTCTGAACTGTCTGCTTGCATCCCTCCACCATTACGACGGGCGTGAAGCACCCGTCTAGCAACAAACTCTCACTCCTTTTCTGTCCAACTCATTAATGCAAGAGTTAACAGTTACTCAAAGTCCTTCATGTAGGCAACAGGTCATCTCTGGAACTGTCTCCCTCTGTTTGTATTTCCTACTGCCTATGATCTCCAGTCGTTCAAACGCGGTGTGTCCAGGCATCTCGAAATGAACGGATCTTGAAATTGGCTCTCTGTTATCTTGTTTTTTATTTTCTCTTGGAAGGGACAATAAAGCGGGCTCATGGCCTTTGGTTCCTTCTTTCTTGCATTAAAAAAATCCTGACACCTGAGCCTATATGTCGCTTGGTGGTAGTGAGATTTGGCTATGACCTCCCGCCAATTCATGAGCATGTTCCAAAGCCAATGATCACGGTATACATTATTTGCCACTGAAGCACTAGGAAGATATTCATGATCAGCATCTCTCTCTCTCTCTCTCTCTTTCTCTCTCTCTCTCTCTCTCTCACACACACACACACACACACACACACACACAGAGAGAGAGAGAGAAAAAAATTGACTAGTATATAGCAATGTCTTCATAAGGCTATCACAGACTGTGAGGCGAAGGACTGGGCTGGGTTCATCATTGTTTTAATACAGTATCCTCAAGTGACAATAATACAGTATACAGTATACACGTGTTTATGACGCTGTATACTTATGGCAAGATACAAATTACGACAGAAAATACTAGTACTACTATACCCCTTCCACACTATGCTGGCCTAAAATTGCCATCTCTCCATCTTGAATGTTACAACACTTAATCTGGAATATGATGCTACACTACTTAAACTTGGCCCAGATTTTCGTCATATTTGCAGCTTCTTTTACGTAGCTGTGTGGTGGAAGGAGAGAGAATCTACCAAACTACATACTTCTTTGTGACTACCATCGTAATCTAATGTCAGTCGATTCTTACAACTCAGAATTCAAAATGGAGAGATGGGAATTTTAGGCCAAGTAAAAGTGGTATAGTCACGATGGAGTGCTATGGAGAGGATGTTGAGCCATGGCAATGTCTTGTTCTGGCACTGAGTAATGTGAAATCAAGGCCAAGTTAGAGGAAAAACAGTATAGTATTATATATCTATGACTAAGCCAGATAATACGGGTTTGATGGTGGGCGGCCAGTCAGCTTTTTTACTAACAATCATAAACTTCTGAACTCATCACTGCCACGGCGTCCACAGGCAGACAGATAAACAGACTGGCAGATAGACTGATAAACAGAACGATAGATAAATGAAAAAAACAAATGTGCCTATAAGAAAAATAAGCCAAGCCTCACACAAGCTATAATACTCAGCTTACAAGAGGCTGCTAGATTGAAGGGATATGATACAGCCTTCATTATAAAAACGAAAATCATTTAGAGTTAACAAGATATAAATGGAATAATACTGGTTAAGTTGTGTGAATATATAGGTGTTGTGTGTGTGTGTGTGTGTGTAGAAATGAGTGATTCCATACATTTTAAGCATTTTATTTCCGCCTACACCTATATCATAACCGCGAGACACTAAATTCCTTACATCAGGAAAATAACTCCGGAATTAATGAAGGCAAACAAGAGAAAATGACCACGAAAGGGTACTAAAAGAGGGATGGGAAAAAGAGTGCTGCTGAAAGAGGGATGGGAGAAAGAGCATTAAGAGAGATGGGAAAAAAAGTGTACTGAAAGAGGGATGGGAAAAAGAGCAACAAAAGAGGGATGGGAGAAGTGGTGTTGGGTACCATATGGCTGCTGTGTAAATCCTCTCTATTTACAAGACACTTCAGCTGTTGTAAATACTGGTAATACTCTATTCACGTTAACGTGGACTAGATTTTCTTAATTTGCAGCTTAATTCTAGTAGCTCAGAGGCAGAAGAGGCAATGCACAGGCTCAATATCCTTTCCACAGCACTTCTTCCTGACTAGCATCATATTCTAGTGTTCTACTGCTACAATTCAGGATTCAAGAAGAGATGGCAATTTTAGGCCAAGTTAGAATAAAAGAAGTATAGAAATTTTTTCGTCTCCGTATAAGCACATGGACTTATGATGTCAACTACAGCCATTTAGAAAGGGGATAAAAAATAGCTGACTCTTAAATGGAAGTTGGCTGTGAAAGGTGGAAATAATGGAGTTTACCAAGGGTGCAAGTTGGCATTTGCAAAGGTGTTGGGGTCTTGAGCCACGTGGAGGGAAACGAGGGAAAGAGAGGCTGACCAGAGGATGTATGAGACTGAGTTGATTGGAAGGAGAAGGGGAGGAAGACTGACTGGGGGAAGTATGAGAGTGAGGTGATTGGAGGGAAGAGGAGAGGAAGCCTGACTAGAGGATGTATGAGAGTGAGGTGGTTGGAAGGAGGAGATTTAGAGCAAGGTGCAGAGATGAAGGAGGGAAGCGTATGAGGGATGATGGTGTACTACGGAAAGAAGTGTAGTCACTGAGTAGGGACAGAAATGCTCTCCCACCCACTCCCCAAGCCCCCATAATCCCCCCACCATCACCTGTCCTCCCCCACCCACACACCCATCATCCCCCCCAAACACGTTCTTCCCTTCGGCTGCCATACCCAATAAATACACCAGATGACACAACAAAGGCCAGGCGGGGTGCTGGGTGTCACCTTGGCCAGAGTAACAATGCTGGCCCACTGATTCTGGACACATCTCACACCACCAACCCAGCAGCAGCAGCAGCTAGAGACAATGGTAAAGGCCTACGGGAAAAGACTGAGTGAATGTCAACAGAATGGGACAAATTTAGAGCGCTTCACATCAAGATTTATTAACAAAAGCCACGACTGCCATAACGAAATGTCGAAAGGAACAGCTGGGATCTACCTACTCCAAGGTGATTTGTGAAAAACATATTGGGATTATCACGCTGACAGCTACAATATTTCGATAAAACACACAAACGCAGATCAAAAAATGGCATCCTCACATTAAGCAGATCCCTAGTACGCACACATTGAAGTGCTGTGTTTAGTTCTGATTTCCATACTACAAAAAGATAAAGAGAAACTGATTAGAACACAGCAAAGGGAAAATAATGATACCTAGACTGATCAATAATTAAGAACAAATGTTATTAAGAACATCAATGAAAATAATTCTAGCTACACCAAATGTTTCCATGTTAGATAAATTTACGCACAGTCAACCAAAAAGAATCGGTCATCTTACCGCACCTACCATTCTGAAATAATGGACGAAGCATTGTGGTATATTGGCCAACCTGTGATATGTGCAAATACTGTCTATGGTAAATACTGGAACGCTAAAAAAAAAAATCACATACTGGGTGCTATGTTTTTTGAGGCACCGGGTTAATTAAGATTCATGTGTGTCTGCGGAACTCCCTCATTTTTACATCTATCGCAGCCAAGGGGTGAGATAATTTTTTGACTGACTACACCAAGAGCGATAAGGAAGGAACCGTACAATACTTTTCAAAAATGCTTACCACAATGAGGTTTGAAGTACTGAAAATTCTATGTACATATCTGGTCTGATATCGTAAAAAAGAAAGATAAGGGAAAAAAGAGCAACAAACAAAGCAGGAGTGAGGTGGATGGAGAAGGCGGGACGGAAAAAGGTGGGGCTGAAAAAGGTGGAACGGAAAAAGGGGGGACCGAAAAAGGTGGAACGGAAAAAGGTGGGGCTGAAAAAGGTGGAACGGAAAAAGGTGGGGCTGAAAAAGGTGAAACGGAAAAAGGTGGGGCTGAAAAAAGGTGGAACGGAAATAGGTGGGGGCTGAAAAAGATGGGGCTGAAAAAGATGGGGCGGAAAAAAGGTGGGGGCGGAAAAAGGGGGGAGAGAAATAAAGTGAGGGGGAAAAAGGTGGGACGGGAAAAAGATCGGACAAAAAAAAAAGTGGGGAGGAAAAAGGTGGAACGAAAAACTGTGGGGCGGTAAAAAAGGTGAGACGAAAAAAGACGGGGCGGAGAAAGGTGAGGTGGAAAAGGTGGAACAGAAAAAGGTGAAGCAGAAAAAGGGTGGGCCGGAAAAAGTTGGGATGGAAAAAGGCAGGGCGGAAAAAGGTAGGACGAGAAAAGGTTGGACTGGAAAAGGTGGAGCCGAAAAGGGTGGGACAGGAAAAGGTGGGGCTGAAAAAGGTGGGGCTGAAAATGATGGGGAGGAAAAAGGTGGGACATAGGTTGGCCGGCAGGGAACTAACACTACAGCTGAGGGTATCATAGTGGAAGAGGAATAAACAGAAACAGAACACACGCACCGTAAGTATTAGAATGAGGAGGTCTGGACGATAGGTTAAAGCGACTATACTGTTTTTACGGTAACTTGACCTAGATTTTCGTGCTTTTGCTGCTCATTTCACGCAGCTCAGTGGCAGAATGAGACAATGCCGTGGCTCAACATCCTTTCCATAGCACTTCTTCATGACTAGCACCATATTCAAGTGTTAATCTATTGCTACAGTTCAGATTTAAGGATGGAAAGATGGTAATTTTAGGTCGTTAGAATAAAAGCAGTATAGTAACAAAAACACACATGGGTAACACACCTCCATGCCTCTCTGTGTAACAAATCGCCCCCACTTCAGGCCGACCTCTTTCATTTCCTTCTGCTGTTTGTCCTTTCATCTCCGTTTACATTTTCCTCTCCTCTTTTTCCCTTATAAATAATCTCTCTGTAAACACGTATATTAATCATTAGAGACACTCAGCAAGGTTAGTTTATTTACCTCGTGGAGTCTGTTCTGTTGTACCGGTCTACCCTGGGCTATATTCGCACTAAATCACTAAGTTTGTGCTGGGTTAATATTATCTATGATTTTTAAAAGCAAGGAATAAGGAACCAAAGACCACAAACCCGCAAGATTATTTCAAGAAAAATTTAAAACAAGATAACACTAAGCCAGATTCAAGATCCGTTCATGTTAGGTTAACTTGTCTGCTCTAATTAAAGACGACCAGTCCTGACTAAACTGAAGCTAATAATGTAACTTATAATCTAAATTCCTTTGCTGTAACTCATCCTGCTCCAACAAACCTAAACAGACAGCTTAACATAACCTGAATTAACAATGTCTGGCCGGCGAGGACGTCAGATGAGCTGGGATCCTCGAAAGGGGACCACAACAATTTAACTGCAGCCAATGTTCATAATGTGATACTCAGAAACTATATCAAATATCCAGATTAAAGTATGGTATTTTTCCTCTATTTTCTAAGGCACACCTGAAACATATCAGCTAGAACAAAATTAATATTCATTACTTTTCTATGGAATTCCTTACTACTACTCTTTACTGTTTACGATACTTTACTAGGATTACGTATTTTCTTCCTTCATTCCGGCTGCCAATAGACTATTTTACGTAGAACAGACCTCTGGTAATAAATAGGACTAATGAACGCTACATCTAACTCCCCTTCAACTCGAAAAGCCACTACAAATGTAACCAATTTCCTCGGGTGGTGACACGAACAAAACAGGAAAGAGGTGATGCAGGTCAGAGACTTGGAACAAATGGACGAAGTCATATGAGGCAGGTTACTGGCAATGAAAGCGGTCAAGAGGTCAACGGGAGTCCTAAAAGTGATCATGAGGGGCGAGAGGTGCGACAGATTAGAGAAACGCGGTAAACAGAGGGAGCCAGATCCGACAGATTGGAGAAGGGCGGTAAATAGAAGGCGCCAGGTCCGACAGATCACCGAGGGGCAGTAAAACACCTGCTCTTTTCTTCAGGTGTGAGGGGTCCTTCGTGCCGGTGGTGAGAGGATCCCCTGGGTGAGGTGATAGTCCCGTCTCCACTCACATAAACCCGCAAAGCTTATCTGTGAGCGCCGCGCTGTGTCAACCACAATACTTCATTTGCATATCACTCACAGCGCCGCGCCGGGACTGTGGTGGGATGGAGGGGAGGAGGAGAAGAGGGGCTACTGAACGCCATGGGTGAAGGGGAAACAAGTGCCATTAACAAAAACATATCCTCAGAAGCACAATCATTGGTAGCCCAGCGCTTAAATCAATGACGTCGGTTTAGGCAGATTGTAAATATAGTTGGCAGACAGTTCCCTAGCTTCCCTGTCACGGTTGTATGGTATCTGAGGCTTTGACGGAACTTTCCTATATGCACACTGTAGTAGATTTAAAGACCTACTTCCCCTCTCCACAAATAAATAAATAAAATAAATAAAAAAGGCGCAGGAGCAACCATATATAGAGTGAGACACAAGTAACACGAATACACAGCGGAACAATCGAACCATCTAAAAAACACACTGGCAAGAGACAGGGTTTTCACTGCATTACGTCAGTTGTAAATATTCTTCAGTACGGCCGTCACTCAATGGCGTATACGTGGGGTGGAGAAAATTTACTACGATGAATATTACCTCGTATATTTAAAGTTAACATGGACACTGAAAACTATAATGATTACAAGAGATATTTAAATATTACAAGGGAGGACAAAGGAAAGCAGAGAGCAAATGACCTATCATAGTCCTTTTATCTTAACTTGGCCCTATTTTTCTCCTTTTGCAGTTTATTTCGTGTGGGTCAATGGCAGAATAAGACAATACTGCGGCTCAGCATATTTCCATAGCACTTTTTCGTGACTAGCATCATAAGTGTTAGTTTAGTCACATGTAAGTAATAAAGAGGGAGAGATGGAAATTTTAGGCCAGGTTAAAGTAAAAAAGGTATGGTCCTCTCGAAGCTATTTTTTAGGTTATAACTAGCGTAATTAATCTATGGGCCAAATATTACAATTATCCATTTACTTGATGTAGAGCTGCCTACATCTTCCTTCACCTTCATCATTCTTTTCCTGTGGCTGCCCTCCTCTCTTCTTCTTCCTCCCATCTTTCCTCTCACTTTTTCTTACTTTTCTTTCCTTTTCAGGTGGCTTTACACTGAGTTACAAGCCTAATGGTTTCTTGCAAGCCAGGAAACCATTTTATTCGCTGGGTGGTAACCAAATAACATACCCATACGTGTTACCTACGTGTCAACAAGTGGGTTGGCGGAGGGTTAGTGCCCCTCCGCGTAAAACAACTCATTCAAAAGACAAACGGCCACCCATTACGGGATTACGGCGTCTGGTAATAGACAGTGACAGATAGTACACTGAACAGTTGTCATCTTTTTAGCAGAGTTTGTTTTCACGTGACGGAAGTGTGTCAATCCCACAACTATAATGCTATATCAAGATTAAGGTAAATCGATGAGCCATAGTTATGAGGTAGCAAAGAGTCTCCTTGGTCACTGGCCAAATCGACCCTCCAATCTGACTACACCTGACCATCAATCAAGATGAAAGAAGCTAGGAATCTTTGTCAGGTTACAGTAAACACATGATAGTAAATGTCACTCTATTTATCTATAGCCAGACGCCTTAATCCCGTAAGGGGTGGCCACAAACAAATCACCTCCATGTCACCCTGCCCCCAGCTATGTCGCTGCCCTTCCCCCAACTTATAAGCCACTTTCTCATATACCTCTCCACTCCATCCCTTCATCTCATCCTCGGTCTCCCCCCCCATTCCCCCCCCCTCCATCTCACTCACATACACTCTCCTCGTTAGTCTCTCACTCTCACTTCCTACTGAGCTGAAAGGGAGGGCAGTTCTTCTTAGTAATGTTCATACGCAACACATAATCCATACAAACCAACATGAACACTGTCATGAAGTATTGTTTTGAACACATTTTGAACTCTTAAAGGGAAGCTGCAAGACATGACTCGCTCCCATGGCTGTCTTTAAAGTCTGATTGAGAAGAGCTTAAAACAATAATAACAACAACAACAACAACAAATAATAATAATAATAATAATAATAAATAATAACAATAACAACAATAATTAATAATAATAATAATAATAATAATAATAATAATAATAATAATAATAATAGTAATAATAATAATAATAGTAATAATAATAATAACGTCTTCGAAATTAGGAATCAAATGAGCTTTAATAAGACTCAGTGGCAGAGGCAAAGAGGAGAGGAAACACTGAGTGGGAAAGGGACAATCACAAAAGAAAAGAAGAAGAAGAAGAAGAAGAAGAAGAAAAGAAGAAAAAACGAAGAAGAGAAGAAGAAGCAGAAGAAAAGAAGAAGAAAAGATGAAGAACAAGAAACTAGAGGGACACTCAGTGGAGCACATCTCTCCGACAAGAGCAACACAATTTCCAAACCACTCTTCATAATGGCTTAGACTTTCTCATCACTGATTAGGGTTTCGCAAAAAAGTGTTTTCCGGATTCAGACTCTGTAATGCGATCCGGATCTGTGCCAAAAGTTAATCGATTGTTCCCTGGGACATGGGCTGTCTACCCACCAAAATTTGGTCTAAATCTCTCGTTTAGTTTTTGAGCAATCCTGCTAACAGACAAACAAACTAACAAAGAAATAAACTGGGGAGAAAACATACTCTCCTTGTCGGAGAGAAAAAAGAAGGATGAGGAAGGGGTAGATAAATTATTAACACAAAAGCGGCAATATGTAAAAAAAAGAAGCAGAGAAGCACACAAAAAACTAAGCTGCATACACACACACACACACACACACACACA
>JAGKTI010018589.1:0-17598 GCA_018397915.1 Birgus latro | reverse complement strand
GAGTGACTGTCTTTATGTACAGACAGTGCATTCCTCTGAGCGATAATTTCTGAATTGTCGTTTCTTTGCACTTGCCTCCCTGGCCATTAGTGGCCACGCCCTTTTCACACGATGCCTCTGGGTAGATCAAACGTCGAGTTAGTCATCCATTAGCAGTCAAGGAGAGTGGAAGTGCTGTGCGCAAAGCTCGAGCGCGTCTCTTATCTTAGCATTCTCAGAAGTCTCGGCTGTATCGGCGTGAATTCCCGAAGCTCCCACAAGCCTGATGATCGACTGTATTAGCGGCGGTCTCATCTCTATTGATTAGTATTTCTTTTGTTTTTTTCCTAGGCTTAAGGTTCTTTAGTTATTTAGCTCAGTGCTTTATTTAGCGATTTGTTTGAGTGCTTGAGTGAATGCATTTCTCTTTTTTTTATTTTAAATAGATTCATGGAATGTAAATTTATTTTCATTTAATTAATAAATTTACAGTTCGTTTTCTTGAGCTTTGTTAAATGTAACAGCCGTGTTTGATTTCCCCACATATTTAGTACACTTTTGCTACTCCAAGTTAGCACAACTACTTATATTATTCACGACTGGTACTTAGGCCAGCTCTTGGTATTAATTCTTAAATCCGTTGTGCCAGCTAGGAGTTTGGCTCAGCCAAGATCCTGTTTATTATTATTATTATTATTATTTTTTGAATGTTAAGGGGTGAACTAACTTTCTCAGAGGCCAACAGTACAGTAATACAGCCTTCTTGAGCGTTTAGTCTCTGCTGTGTACTGTTGAGAAAGTCTATAAATTCTTGACTCCAGAGAATTGGCGAAGTAAGCCATTATAAAAGTGAAATCGCCACTTGATTTCACGAGTCCATTCTCTCGTGACATTTGGCTTCACATTTATTTATTATATAAAGTATAATCTCATTTTCCCCCTGACATCTGGCGACCTCATTCCAGGATATAAACTCCTAGCCTTGAAATTATTACCGAAATCACTCACTCACTCTTAGCTAGGTAGACTGCTGCACAACAGCCAGTATCAGTCTGAGCATCACGGCAACCAGTACATACCTGCAGGAAGCCAGGGATATGGGGCTTACTAACCCCCAGGAAATTAAAGATTACGTCCTGTCGCGCTGCAATTACGAGCTGCAACGCGAGAATGCCACCCGTGAAGAGCGGAAAATTGAGCGTGAGGAACGTGATCGAGAACGTGAACATGAGCGAAAACAGCGTGAACACGAGCGTGCCGAGCGCGAGGCACGTGACAAACACGAGCTTGAAGTGCTGAAGCTGAAGCGAGACTCCTTGACTTCAGGCACATTGGGTGCAGCCAATCCAAGCTCCACGAGTGCTTCCCCAGCATCTGTTCTAGCAACTCCACGCCTAAAGCTTCCTTCTTACAAGGAAGGCGAGTGAATCGAGCCATTCATAGCTCGTTTCGAATACATGGCAAAGCTGTACGATCTGGATGAGGCAGCTAAGCAGCTTCAGTTCCTTAGCCTGTTTGAGGGCCCTGCCCTCGACATTCTCCACAGAATTCACGGAGATAATCTCACGTACGAGATGATGAAGACCGCACTTATCAAAGCGTACGGTCTTACCACTGATGACGCTAGGAATCAGTTCGTGAAGGGGCGTCTCCAGGAAAAGGAGACAGCTGTTCAGTTCTTTGACTGTCTCACGGCATATTTAGATGTGGATGGAGAAGGATGAGACTCCTAGCATGCGAGAGGGAATAATCGACCTTGTGCTGCGCACACAGCTGGAAGTCGGCCTGCTGAGCTTATGGCCCAGCTCAAGATGTGCAAAGTAAAGGATGCAAACCAAATGGTGGGAAAGGCTGATGCATTCTTCACTGCATACGGGCACGAAACTCGTAAGCAGCAGTCCTGGAACAGGACAGATACTGACAAGTCTGGGAAACCATCTCAGAGCAAATCCCAGCATCAAGGCCGTTCTCAGAATAATGGTCAAGGTCTGGGCAAATTGCAGAAGGACCAGGGACAGAATACACAGAAACCTGACTGGAAGAGGTACAACAAGTACCCTACCCAGCAGCAGTACCATAAGCAGCAGCAGTATCAGCCACACAATCGACAAGTGGGACAAACCTTTTCAGCACCAGCCCAAGTGTATCGGAGGCAGGAGGCAAACGCAACCTTCATTCCCCGACAGGCGCATGATGGTGCCGGCCCCACCAGCACAGGTCCTCCTTCACACTTCTCTAGTCCCCCTCAGATGGTGAACTCTCCTCCACAGGCTGTCAATGCTCCTGCTCCCCAGATGGTGAGTACAACTCATGCACCTAGTCAAAGTACGACTCCTTGCGCACCTAGACAAAGTACGACTCCTCGTGCACCTAGTTCAGACACGACCCCTAAGGCATATAGTCCTGTCACGTTTGAAGAGTTGTGTGCCATGCAACCTTATCAATGGCTAGCCGCTTCCTCCACAGGACTTCGCACAGGTAACAGTGCCTTCTTTGTTCAGCCCGGGTTTGTGGGAGGTGTTTCTGTAGATGTCCTGAGAGACAATGGTTCCTCAGGTTGCACTGTCAGGCAGTCTTGTTCGTCCTGAAGAATATACAGGCAGACAGATCCAAGCTCAGTTTATTGACGGATCAGTGAGATTGTTCCATGCGGCACGTATCCAGGTAGCATCTCCCTTTTACACAGGTTCAACAGTTCCAGTTGTCATGCAAGAACCTATGTTTGACCTCATTATAGGTAACATACCAGGTGCCAAGTATAGTTGCACCGTAGATGTCACTACTCAGATTTCGGTGCAGTAACACGAGCCATGGCCAAGGCTCCAAATCGTGTCACCCAGTGGCCATCGCATTGCTGCAAGATCTGATTGACAGTCAAGATGTTGTCCAAGAACAACAGTCTGACCCAACACTTGCTGTTGTGCGGAAGAAACAAAAGGGTAAAGTGACCAACTATTCACGGGGTGGACGAGCCAGGTTCCTTCGCAAACAAGGACGGCTCTACCGTGAGTCACGAACACCTGAGGGCGTGGTTCGACTGCAGTTTGCCATTCCTGTGAAGTATCGCCAAGCAGTGTTAGACTGGGGTCATTGTTCAGCGTCGGGAAGTCACATGGGCAAAAAGAAAACCCAAGGCCGTATCCGTGCTGACTTTTTCTGGCCAGGAATGGGACAGGAAATGGATAGTTTTGTGCACTCCTGCAATGTGTGTCGACGTACCACCATTCATGAACGCTTCCTTCCTGCGCCGTTTGAATCCACACCCATAATCTCTGAGTCGTGTGAGAGAGAGAGCAGTGGTAATGTGGGTGCAGACCTGACATCTCGCCCGTTGGCCCCACAGGACAGATGTCTAGGGTCTGTACATACATATGTACCATAGACTATAAGTGCACAGTCACGGTGATCCCAACCATGGACACTGATGACAAATGGGCAGTCGCGGCGATCCCAACTGCAGACACCGACGACAAGCCTTTATTAGTTGTAACTGCAGGGCTTGTACATACTGTATGTACCGTAGGTTAAGGGGGAAGTTCGAGACCCCCGCAGAGGCAATCTGAGGCTGTGTCTGAATTACCTTGTGGTGTGTCTCGAGCTGTGGGCCTCTGAGGATTCCCGGAGAATACACAAAATCCACATGAGTGTTCACACCCATGCTGGGTGTTAAAATGTGACCTGCCCAAGTATGCATAGGGATTCTCGACTTCCCTTTATTAGCTATAAGTATAGCTATGGGTGCGTAGTCACGGCGATCCCAACCATGAACACCGATGACGAACGGGCAGTTGCGGTGATCCCAACTGTGGACACCGACGACGAGCCCTTTGTTAGCAGTAAGTGTAGTTATAAGCAAGCAGTCACGGCGATCTCAACCGTGGACACTGATGACAAATGGGCAGCCACGGCGATCCCAACCATGGACAGCGACGACGAGCCCTTTATTAGCCGCAAATATAGGTTAAAAAGGGCAAATACTAAGAAAATAATGGCGACCTCAAATGTACGAAACTCTTGCTGTCAATTGATTTTCCGCTAAAGTGTACTTTTTATTGTATATGCATTGATTACTGGGCAGATGGTAATTGTAATTTAATACAAATTGTCATGTTGACAGTATTGATGCTCCACCTTGACTCATTCCACGGGTACAGTTGGTGGGTGAAGCAGCTTTGATGTGCAGGTCCATTGACTGTTTCTACACTACAACTGTTACACCTACACCGTGTGTGTATCACATACACCACGCTACATAACAATTAGTTGTCAGTGTAAATGTAGCGAACTTTTGCTCAGTTTGACCTGAGTACAGGATTTTTCACCATCATCACGGAGTTTTTCCTTCAAGCTTGCTTCTCTTAACGTAAATACGAGTTTTTTACGCTCAAAGGTGACAGTGCTTTTCTCCTGTAGCAGGATAGTACACACACCACAGTGTGAATCTTGTGTGACTGAGCTAGGGTATATATATATATATATATATATATACAGTAAAATTTTTCCAAGGAAAAATTTGATTCTCCAGGGGCGTAATGTCACGAATTTCCTACAACGTGAAATTGTGTATAGTAAATCGTGACTGACTGATTTTGTGGGAGCGACGAATGGTTCTGAAATCCATGAGATTTCACTCAATCTCTTAACTGTCCACTCGTATACTTATATTTGCATCAAATTTTCAAAACTTTCGTCATTCTTTCGCGAGTGACTGTCTATGTACAGACAGTGCATTCCTCTGAGCGATAATTTCTGAATTGTCGTTTGTTTGCACTTGCCTCCCTGGCCGTTAGTGGCCACGCCCTTTTCACACAATGCCTCTGGGTAGATCAAGCATCGAGTTAGCCGTCCCTTAGCAGTCAAGGAGAGTGGAAGTGCTGTGCGCAAAGCTCGAGCGGGTCTCTTATCTTAGCATTCTCAGAAGTCTCGGCTGTATCGGCGTGAATTCCCGAAGCTCCCACAAGCCTGGTGATCGACTGTATTAGCGGCGGTCTCATCTCTATTGATTAGTATTTCTTTTGTTTTTTCCTAGGCTTAAGGTTCTTTAGTTATTTAGCTCAGTGCTTTATTTAGCTATTTGTTTGAGTGCTTGAGTGAGTGCATTTCCCTTTCTTTGATTTTGAATAGATTCATGTAACGTAAATTTATTTTCATGTAATTAATAAATTTACAGTTCGTTTTCTTGAGCTTTGTTAAATGTAACAGCCGTGTTTGATATCCCCATATATTTAGTACACTTTTGCTACTCCAAGTTAGCACAACTTCTTATATTAATCACGACTGGTACTTCGGCCAGCTCTTGGTATTAATTCTTAAATCCACTGTGCTAGCTAGGAGTTTGGCCAAGCCAAGATCCTGTTTATTATTATTTTTTTTTATTTTTTTAATGTTCAGGAGTGAAGTAACTTTGTCAGAGACCAACAGTACAGTAATACAGCCTTCTTGAGCGTTTAGTCTCTGCTATGTACTGTTGAGAAAGTCTTTAAATTCTCGACTCCAGAGAATTGGCGAAGTAAGCCATCATAAAAGTAAAATCGCCACTTGATTTCACGAGTCTATTCTCTCGTGACATCTGGTTTCACATTTATTTATTGTATAAAGTATAATTTCATTTTCCCCCTGACATTATCTAAAATATTTGCCGATGACGCTTAAATAAAAAGAGAGAGAGAGAGAGAGAGAGAGAGAGAGAGAGAGAGAGAGAGAGAGAGAGAGAGAGAGAGAATTACAAACAGAGACTCATGCAGAGAGCAGAGCTACAAGAAGAATTAAATACGTTTCATGAATGGAGCAAAAGATGGCAAATGGAACTCAGTGCAGACAAATGCCATGTAACTGAGTTTAGTAAAAGTGGGAAATGACCAGACTGGTATTTATAAGCTAGGAAGTTCAACCCTACACATATCAGAAAAGGAGAATGACCTACAGACTATCTCCAGCTGACCACATAAATGACAAGGTACGAAACATGCACACACTGCTTGCCAATATGAGAGCAGCATTCACGTAATGAAGACATGCTGAGAAAGATAATAACACCATTCATCAGACCAACCCTTTGCATTGCATCAGTAGTCTGGAATCCTCATCTCAAAGAACACATAGATATGACTTAAAAAGTACAATGGGTTGCTACAAGATGGGTACCAAGATTAAAGGATCTAAGCTACGAAGAAAGACTAGAAAAACTGAACCTACCAACATTACAAGAACGAAGGGAAAGAGGAGACATGATTATGCTACATAAATGCATGTCAGGGAAAGAGAAAATAGACATAAAGGAATATATAACCTATGGGGAAGCATCAGGAGGAGGACACCAAAAAACTGCATAAAAATAGAGGTGATAAAGACGTAAGGAAATTTAGTTTCCCAAATAGGGCAATTGATCAGTGGAGTGCACTACCGAATGAAATAGTGTGTGCCAAAACTATTAATAAATTTAAGGATATGTATGATAAAAATGGTTTAATACACGGGTTAGTACGAACTTGACTCATTCCTGTAAGAACACACACACACACACACACACACCACTCAGTGGCACAGTGGTAACGTTCTCACTTGCCATCTGGTAGACGGGAGTTCGCGCCTTGCTCAGGTTGCGAAAAGTTTCATTGACAAAGTGGGTGGTTACTGTCCTCCTTGAGCAAAGGGATGGGTGTGTGTGTGTGTGTGTGAAGGTCACAGCCTTGCCCTTAGATCGGACTATATGAGTTCTCAGCTCCCTTCCGGGAGGGTAAACGCTGACGATCACGACCGTCAAGTGATCCTGACAGTCCCGGTGAATCACACACACACACACACACTGTAGACTGTAGCACTAGTCGGACAGGGCAGTACTCCCAAGGAGGATGGAAAGCTGATGTCAGGGAAAGATGGAGCTCCCATTTCATCAGCCCTCGGGACTCAGTTCTGACCATCCCCCTTTGCTGAACTTTTTTAGTGTTTCAGTAACACACAGAGTAGGCCAGCATATTCTCGTATACAGTTTCCTTTAACTGTCAATACCAAACTACATGCACATTACACACCACACCTCCTGTTCCAAAATTAGCAAAAAATGGCACCTCAGTACCAAGCCTCGGAGTCCAGAGGGGGAGGGGGAGACCTTAAAAGCCCCCCCCATGTGCCCCTCCTCCGGTGATGGCCAAGAGTAACGCATGGAACCATGGGCTGACTCACCTCTTGTTCACTTCTGTAACATTCGCTGCCTTTCTAATTTTCCCTCTGTTGAACGCTACCTCTCTTCCTCTAAACTTCACCTTCTCTTCCTAACTGAGACTCGGCTGTCTAAGACGACTCACAGCAAACTCTTCTCTGTATCCTCCTACTTTCTCTATACTCACTTCAAAGCCAAATGTGGCTGTAGGGTATATGTACAGTACTTGAGAACATATCTTGCTCTCGTGTTCCTGAACATGAATCTTCTGAATTCTCTACCCTCTGGCTTCGGCTATCCTGTCATTCTTTAAATATCTGTGCTGTGTACTTATGCCCTAATATTACTGACTATGAAAAATTCTTTGACTATCTTACTTCTAAGAAGGAACACATCCTATCAATTTCTCCTTTTTCTGAAATCTCCAGTTTAGGTGATCTCAATGTTCACCACCACCCTTGGCTCTCGTCTCCTTCCACTGATCCACCTCATTAACAAGCCTACACCTATCCTGTCCTTAATGACATAGAGCAGCTTGTACAGCACCCTATCTGTATCCCTGACCGCCTTGGACCGAGTTCCAAAATACTTGACCTCTTCCTTACAACTAATCCTGCTGATGATGTTAACCATTTCTGTCCACTGGGCTTCTCCGAACACAACCTTATGACTGTGACCCCTGTCCTATTGCCCCAGTAAGGCCTGTGGACCCTCCCAAGAAGTGGCAGCTGTGGCACTTTGGAGCTGCTGATTGGGTGGCCGTCATGTAGTATTTCTTTGATTTTCCTAGGAATGATTGTTGCTTCCATGGACGAGAGCCATCTGAGTGTGCCTCTTGTGTTACAAAGGTTATTCTGTTGGGCATGGAAGCATACATTCCTTTCACTTACCCTGTGACTAATGCAACAAAAACTTGGTTTCATCACGCATTTTCTAATGCTGTCTACAACATGGAGAGGACCTACAAAAGGTAGCAGAACCAACCCACCTCTGAATCTCATCTCATTTATGTTTCTGCCTGGGATCGTGCTAAGACCTTTCCTTCGCTCTGCTAAAAATAATCCAGTTCGTGTTAAATGCTCTGACCTCTCCAACTCAAGTTCCTCCCACTCCCTCTTGCACCTTGCCAAAAGCCTTTCTAACAACTTTACTTCATCATTCTTCCTTCCTCTTTTTCGCTCTTATGGCTTTGTAGCTTTTTTTTCTACTTAAAAAGTAGAACTCTTTACTTCGACTTTCTCCTCCAATTATACCTTAGACTATTCTGGTACTGTTCCTGCATCACTCCCCTCCTCTGACTTCCTCATGACAGATATTAAAATGTCTTCCGTTGATATACTTTCTTCCATCACTGGCCTCAATATTAACAAGGCATATGGACCTGATGGGGTCCCTCCTGTTGTCCTCAAGAGCTGTGCTGTGTTACACCCTGCCTAGATAATCTCTTTTGCCTTTGTGTATTGGCTTTTACTTTTTCTTCTTGCTGGAAGTTTGCTCATATTGAGCCTGTCCCAAAGAAGGGTGACCATTCCCAGCTCTCTAACTATTGCCCAGTTGCTTGAACATCCTGTATTTCTAAACTTTTTGAATCTATTCTGAAAAAAAAATCAAACCACCTTTCTTATTATACTCTTCTTTCTGATCGCCAATATGGGTTCCGTCAGGGACGCTCCATTGGTGATCTCACTTTCCTCTCTGACTCCTGGTCGTCTTCCTTTCAGGACTTTGGCAAAAGCTTTGCCATTGCACTTGACATTTCAGTCTTTTTATCAAGACTGCCATAAATCTTTAATTTCCAAACTGCCCTCTTATGGTTTTTATACTTCTGTGTCTTCATCTCTAGCTTCCTCTCTGGTTGCTCTATAGCTGCTGTTGTAGATGGTCACCATTCTTCTCCTAGAGCTATCAGTTGTGGTGTTCGTCAGGGCTCTGTCCTATCACCAACTTCCTTCTGTTCATCATTGACCTAAGCAGCTTAGTACAAGTGTACATCTAACCCTATCGGCTCATACTGACTGTGGACACCCATCACCTTTTCATTCACTTCTTGCAGCGTCCATCTCAGCAGTTATTTCAGCAAACAAGGGATGAGAATATGGCACACAATGTCTGCCTTGGCTCTTATCTCAGATTGGGGTAAAAGTAATCTTGTTGCTATTATTGCATTAAAAACGCTGTTCTTACATCTCTCAACCAGTCAGAATCTTCCACAGGAGCATCCTCTGATTTTTAACAATATCCAACTCAATCCTGCATCACCTTTGAACATACTTGCTCGTTCTCTTGGGATTTATCTTGGAAAGATCATATTACCTCTCTTGTAAAATCTGATTCCAAGAGATTAGGTGTCCTGTACTAAGCTGACTCCGTGTCTTTTTTACCCCTGCACAGTTGTTGATTTTATGCACGGGATTTATTCGCCCCTGTGTAGAGTACAACTCTTATGTGTGGGAAAGCTCCCCACATACAGCTCTTTTCAGCAAGGTGGAGTCATAGGCTCTTCGTCTCATTAACTCTCTACTGGCACTTGTTGAGGAGGGTCACCTTGACGTGGTGGCGGGGCTTGAAGCATGGCTGGCGGTGCCACCTACTCTGGAGGCATGCCTACCCTCATAGGGTTCGGCGTTTGTCAGCCTCGTGGAATAAGCACCCCCTACATCACTGGTAGAGGAGGCCTGCTGGTGATGTTGCTGTCCCCGCCCTTTTTCCACATTAGGTGGTTTTTTTGTCTCCTCACGTGTGTGTCATGCGTGGCGTCCCGTACTGCTGGGAGATTTGAGTCCTGGAGGTTGAGCAATGCTGCATGACACACCCTGCAGCTAGCAATACACCTCTTTGGTCCCCTATTCTGGCTAGATGGGCGGCCTGGCTGGGCTCGACCCGATGAATCGGCTGGTCATACGTTGGCTAGGGTCAAGTGGGCATTGAGGGATCTGGTGGCTCCTATCATCCTGGAGTCAGCTTTGCCCAGGTCCCCCATTGGTTACCTTTATATACTTCCTCGCTACCTCTGGGGTCACCAGTGGTGTTATCCCTGGCATATGGCCTCCCCTTGTTGGGCTCTGAGGTCGATGGAGGTGTGGTGGAATGAAGTTGTTTGTCTAATTACGGCTGCATTTCCCCCCAGTTTTGGTACTCGTGTGGCAGGTGGCCGGGCCCATGAGTCCCCAACAACCGGCCATGTCTTTGCTCCTGCCGACCCTGCACCACATAAGGGCAACATGGGTAAGGAGCGCTGTCCAGGAAGTGGCGCACAGCCCTCCAGGAAAGCTTTATCACCCATCACTGAGATGATGCCTGGCATATTTGTGCCTGACCAATATACGAAAATTCTGGTTTTGAGTTGGTTGATGGTTCCTCATTCAAGGAGCCAGCATGCGGTTAAGGTTCACCGTGACCTGGTCAAGGCTTGTGGGTCATCCCCACAGGTTGTTCCACAGGCAAATGGGTCACTCCTCATTGAGGTCAGGGATGCTGACGAAAGTGCTCGCATCCATGCCAACAAATGTTTAGCCTCCCGTGATGTCACAGTCACCAGTCATTCCACCCTGAACCAGACCCAGGGTGTTTCCTTCTCTAAGGAGTTCATTAGGTACTTGGAGGAGGGCCTCCTGGACGGGCTGAAAGACCAGGGAGTAGTGAAGGTGGAGAGGATAAAGAAAAAGGTAGACGGGATATTGACAGGCACACCAACACTGACTGTCACCCTTGATTGGCTGACATTGCCTGATGTCTTAGAGGCGGATTACTGCCGCCTTCTGGTCAAGGCATATGTGCCAAGGCCTAGGCGGTGCTTCCACTGCCAGAGGTTTGGGCATCTCAGCAGGTCTTGTTGTAGGAACATGCAAGGTCTCCCACAGGTGTGTTAATTGTGGTGGTAATTCACATGATGAGATGGACTGCCCGAATCCTCCCTTGTGTATCAACTGCCGTGGTGCTCAGCCAGCTTCACCAACGCAGTGTGACCAGTATAAGTTTGAAAATGAAGTCATGTCAGTTTGAACCCATGAGAAGATTTCTTTTGCAAAGGCAAAGGAAAGGGTCAGAGGGATGTTTATCCACCTGGGGTCACCTTTGTTTCAGCTCTGTTATGTCGTAAGGAGGTTCCACAGTACAACAAGACAACACTTCATGCTGCCCTGCCTGCTTCTCAGATGTAATCAGTCATCACAGACATCCCAGTTGGGGGATGCTACTGTGGCAGCAACACATGGAGGAGGCAGTGACTCCTCCAAGGGAGTCCCACCCGTATGTGGTGGTATCTTCCCCCTTTCATGCTTCCCTTTTCCTGGTCTGAAGGCTGGACCCTTGGTCAGGGCAGGGGTGACATATAAAAGACGCACGCTACCATCACGTGCGTCTTCAGAGCCGGAACTTCGGGATGGGAGGGCTGCTACTGCAGCCCCACGTGCTGGGGTTCTGGCTCGTCAAGGTGCAGTGGGTGGCCCTGCTGGGGCTGCTTCTGCGCATCCTATTATTCATAGTACATCGAAGCCAGCTGCACCACAGTTGGCCACTCTTGCTTCCTTGTCCCCTCTTGATGGGGGGTGGCAGCTTGTTGAAGGTGAGAGGAAGAGGAAGCAGCATGTTGCTGCTTCACTTCCCTCAACTGCAAGGAAGAAGTCAGCTGTTGGGCCTGCCAAGTCACCAACAGTACCTACCAGTGTTGGCACTAAATGGAGGGTCTCCCATCCCCCGAAGACAAGGGTTGCCCCTGGGACCAGACCCAGGCCCAATGGGAAATCTTAGTTGTACAGTGGAAGTGTAGAGGCTTGAGAGGAAACTGGGAAGAGCTGCAGCTGCTCTTAGCCGAGACCCATCCAGTCTGTAATTGTCTGCGGGAGACTATGCTGGGGGAACGGGCACTTTCCCCACCCAGGGGTTATGCCGGTGTGTTTTCATCTCCTGACCCCGCAGGTGGTCATCAGGGTGGTTGTGCAATCTTCTGCCATTCTGATCTGCCCTTCACATTGTTCCCTCTGCAGTCCCCCATCCAGGCTGTGGCTGTTCAGTTGCACCTGAGGAGGAAGTACACGATGTGTAATGTCTATCTGCCACCCAGTGCCAGTCAGTCGTGAGGACCTTGATAGACTTGTTCAGCAGCTGCCCCAGCCTTTTATTCTCCTCGGAGATTTGAATGGGTGACATCCTTTGTGGGGGGATGTAGTGCCTAATCCACGGAGGAACTTGCTGGTATCAGTAGTGGAGGATTGGAATCTTTGCGTCCTCAGTACAGGAGATCCAGCACACTTACAAGTCCAGCCTGGTACCCTTTCGGCTATTGACCTCACGCTATCTTCACCTGACTGTGCCCTAGATTTTATATGGAATGTCCATAGTGACCTCCATGGTAGTTACCACTACCCTATTTTACCTACCACAGCTGACAGTTCACCAACACCACAAGTTCCTCGTTGGCAACTGGACCGGGCAGACTGGGATAATTTTAGAGATCTTAGTGTTTTTCATTTTCAGGTGAGTGACATTCATAGTGTTGATGAAGCTGTCTTACGTTTAACTCCATTCTTTAACAGGCAGGTGTGAAGGCAATTCCCAGGACGACTGGCTCGTTTTCTTATAGACCTGTGCCGTGGTCGAGCAATGAGTGTGCAGCAGCCTACCTGGCATACTGGACTGCATACTCTCATTTTAATGCAAGCAGGCAAGTGAGTTTTTAAAGGTGCAGTTTCGGCGAGTCTGACCTACATACTGTTGGGCCTTAATAAATGCACTGCATAGCTCTTGGGCAGGGTATGTATCTTCCATCAACCCCTCCACCCCTGTATCCCAGGTTTGGAAGCAAGTGTGGAAGATAGAAGAGAAATACTCTCCATCTACCTCACAAGTGCTAAGGATCAATGGAGATACAATATCGGGGTCTCAGGAAGTCACTATTGCTTTTGCAGAGCAGTTTTATACTGTATCTAGGAGGGATCCTGCAGCACCACATTTTGCTGAACAAGCGTGTCAGGAGAGTCTAGGGCTGGATTTTCAGTCTCAGGGTGGAGACTCATATAATGCTAACTTCACTCTGTGGGAGCTTCGTGCTGTCCTAGTAAGGACACAGTTCCAGGGCATGATGCCATTCCTCATGCCATGCATTGTCATCTGGGGAAGGGGTCCCTGACTTTTCTGTTAGACTTGTTCAACAGGGTGTGGGAGGAGGGGGTCATGCCAGCTACCTGGCGCCAAGCCATAATCCTCCCTATCCCAAAGCCAGGGAAGGACCAGGCCATTGTGTCCAATTACCGCCCAATCTTCCTGACGTCCTGCCTTTGTAAATTGTTTGAGAAGATGGTTAATGTCCGCCTTGTTTGGTTTTTGGAGAATGATGGGTTTTTGTCTGAATCCCAGTGTGGTGTTAGGAAGCTGAGATCCACTATGGATTATCTTATACGCATTGAGTCTTCCATTTGTGCTGCGTATGCTTCCAAGCAGCACCACGTCACGGTATTCTTTGACTTGGAAATGGTGTATGATACAGCATGGCGATATGGGATTCTGTCAGTATTACACCTTTATGGTCTGCGTTGTCAGTTACCAATCTTTTTCAAAAGTTTCCTTTCTGAGAGGAAGTTGTAAGTGCATGTGGGATGTGAGCTCTCTCCCCTGTACACTCAAGAGGAAGGAGCGTCTCAGGGCAGTGGTCTGAGTGTGACATTATTTGCTGTTGCAGTATATGGGATTGTAGGAGTCTTACCTCGGGGAGTGAGGAGCTCCGTCTTCGTGAATGACTTCTCTATCTCATTTGCTGCATCCCGCATGTCGGTGGCAGAGTGCCAGCTGCAGCTGGCTATAAACAGGGCTTCTACCTGGGCTCAGAAAAGGGGTTTTTGATTCTCCTCATCTAAGACTGTTCCAATGCACCCTGACCCAGATTTATTTTTAAATGGTCATAGGATTGCTTGTCCCAGGGGAGGTAAGGCTTTTAGGTCTCACCTTTGATCCCAGTCTAACCTGGGTCCCACACCTTAGGCGAGTTAAAGCCTGTCTAAGAGCCCAGAATCTTTTAAAGGTTTTGGCACATACGAACTGGGATGCAGACAGACATACCCTCATCTTGCTCCATAAGGCTTTAGTATCATCCAAGCTAGAGTATGTTGGTGAGGTGTATTCGTCAGTTATCCCTGTCCAGTTATGCAACTTGGACTCTGTGCATCATGCAGGCCTTCATTTGGCTACAGGAGCATTTCGCACCCCCCCTATCCGAGGCCTGCTTGTGGATGCAGGGAGATGGGGTTGGAGCTACGATGTCAACCCCCCGTGGTGAGATGCTGGTACAGGGTCCAGCGACTTCCTGAGACCCCTACACATGACTGTATTTTAAATTTCACCCACCACCCATTCTATGATCTCCATCCAAGATTTCCTTGCCCCTTTAGTTATAGGGCAAAGGAATTCTTGACTGCCTCCAATCTCCTGCACGATCCAGTCCTGGGAATGGGGACATCTATGGTTCCACTGCAGGTGTTACCTGAAGTCAGAGTTTGCCGGTCTGACACAGCCCCTAAAGCTGCAGTGTCTGATGCTGTACTTGCACCCACTTCTTTGCTCATGCCACTGTGCATACTGTGTCCGTCTTCATTTTTACCAATGGCTCAGAGTCTGATGCTGGCGTCGGATTTGGAGCCATCTTCCCTGATTTTAGCCAGAGTGGCAGCCTACCCTCCCCTGCCTCTATTTTTATTGCAGAGCTGTCAGGAATCCTGATAGCTCTGCAACTTATTCTTACCCATGAGGCTATCAATTTTACTATTTTCTAGTGATTTAAGGGCAGCCTTGTCTGCCCTTGAACATTTTAATTCTCCCCACCCCTTGGTTTGAAGGATTTTAGGAAAGCTCCTCCTCCTGAGCTGTCATGGCTGGAGGGTATCATTTTGCCGGGTGCCAGCCCACGTGGAAGCACACAAGAATGAGCATGCTGATGAGACAGCAAGGTCAGCAGGTACCTTTGTTGCCTCTAACAGACCTCTCCCCTACAGGGATTACTTCCCAGTGATTGGGGCTGCTGTACAAGCCTCTTGGCAGCATGTCTGGGGTATACACATCCTGTTCCCAACAAGCTCTGGGAGGTGCAGGCAGTGGTGGGTCAACAGGCATCTCTGACCGTGCCACGCCACTGGGAATCTGCCATGACCCACCTATGGATTGGTCATACACGCCTGCCACATAGACATCTTCTGGAGGGAAGGCCCTCTCCTTCTTGCAATGACTTTTTGATCCCATTAACTGTGAGGCATCTTATGACTGAGTGTCCCAGTCTAGGGGATGGTGGCCGTCGATTCCTTTCCAATTTTCGGGCCGGAGGTGGGTCTTACTGTCTCTCCTCAATCTTAGGTGAGGATGGGAGGAGCTACCTTCCATCTTGAGGAAGCTGTCTTCCTCAGTCTGCTATAGTGTTATTGTGTGTTGTTATATAGGGTTATTTTGATATTTGTACTGACTGTGATGGTTCATATGTGGAGTTTTTTTCTTCCCCTGACTGCTCTTGTTGTGCAGCAGCAATGACCTTTGATGTTATGCTACCATGACTTTGTAGTGTAATCAGTCCATCAGTCATCCTCTGTCTCTTTGCTGCACTTTTTCACCTCTTTTCTATCGCTATCTCAGTGATCACTGTTCCCCTGAACTGTTTGCTTCCATCCACTACGGTGGTCACATAGCACCCGTCTAGCATTAAATCCTCATCCCATTTCTGTCCAACTCTCTGATGCGAGAAGAAACTATTACTCCTAGTCCTTCATGTTTGCAACAGGTCAAATCTAGAACTGTCTTCCTCATTCTGTATTTCCTATTGCTATTACCTCCAGCCTTAAACGCAATGTGTCCAGGCATCTCGAAATAAACGGATCTTGAACTTGGCTCTGTAATTTTGTTTTTATATTTTCTTGGAGGGAACAATGCGGGCTTTTGGCCTTTGGTTCCTTCTTCCTTACATAAAGCACACACACACACACACACACACACACACACACACACACACACACACACACACACAATTATATACACCCAAACCCACACATCCACCCCCCCAACACACACACACAAATATATGTGCATGTAGTGGTAATAGGGAGACGAAGTTGTCAGGTTCTTTTAAATGCTACCAAAATAAAAATGAAAACATGATCGTTTTCGATGATGATTTATACCAATGCACCAACGTATCTTTATGATTAATATTACACTATAAATTGCAATGAAACTATTGCCAGCACGTTGCTTCGAACTTAACCTCCAGTATGATTTATGATTAGGACACATGCATCCTCTCTAGCCTCTTCCTCACTTATCACGGGGTGTGGTGGCACTTGGTACGTAAGAATGGTGCAGGTTCCAACTGGCGTCCCGTACTATAGGGTGTAGGAGCATTCACCCGAAAACGGTCGCAAAGCTTAGTTCTAAGCCTACGAACTAAAAGACCTTCGCTATTCAAGTGCAAAACTACCTGCAAAGTCTTGCTAACCTTCGTACGAGTCGCAAAATCGAACCGCAAAAATATCGATTTCGTGCCTTTCTTTCTGTGTTAATCATTAGCCACAACTGCAAAACAAACAGGCGTGTGCGAGCGTACTATACACCAAAACGCTGCTTGTCAAGTGTAGATGTTCCTTTACATCTTAAACAGGCATTCAGGCTACGGTTCGTAAGTTACGGCCTGAAAACTGCATGGCAGTCACCCATACATTTTTTTTTTTTTTACTTTTTAATGCAAGGAGGAAGGAACCAAAGGCCAGGAGCCCGCAAACCGTTCCTTCCAAGAAAAATAAAACAATACAAAAGACAGACAAATTCAAAATCTGTTCATTTCGAGAAGCCAGGACACACTGTGTTTGATAGACTGGAGATCATAGGAAGTAGGAAATACAGACAGAGGGAGACCGTTCCAGAGTTGGCCTGTTGCATAAATAAAAGACTGGAAGTAACGGTTAACTCTTGCATTAGAGAGCTGGACAGAAAAGGGATGACAGTTTGTTGCTAGACAGGTGGTACACGCCCGTCATAGAGGTGGAGGGATGCAAGCAGACACTTCACATGAGCAGTGGCCATTGAAGTAGCGATAAAAAAGAGATAAAGATGCAACAGTGAGGCGAAGAGACAGAGGCTGAAGGGAGCCAGTAAGAGGAGAAGAGTTAATGAGACGAAAAGCCTTTGACTACACCTATTGAGAAGAGCTGTATGTGAGGAGCCTTCCCACACATGAGAGTTGTACTCTACACAGGGGCGAATAAAACCCGTGTATAAAGTCAACAATTGTGCAGGGGTAAAGAAGGCACGGAGTCGGCTTAGCACGCTTAATCTCTTGGAAGCAGATTTTAGAAGAGATGTAATATGATCTTTCCAAGCTAAATCCCGAGAAAATGAAACCCCAAGTATGTTTAAGGATGATGCAGGATTGAGGTGGATATTATCAAGTACGCCATTTTGCGCAATATTGGTTAGCTACAGCGCGCCTACAG
>JAGKTI010018588.1:4466-17600 GCA_018397915.1 Birgus latro | reverse complement strand
TTGATGTTCATTTTGCTCTAGCATATACAGTTTTCCTCAACTCCCTGTCCTCACAAGCATCCCTATTGTACAGTGGTCCTTCTTTTCATCTCGTTATTCGTGCCCTGTATCCGTCTTTAGATATATGCAGTGATAATATCCAACATGTACATTGCCAGTCGTCAACATCCACTATCTTAACCCATGATGTCCCAATAGCGTATGGATACATTGCAACGTTTTGTCACGGTGAATCCCAATAACGTATCCATACATTTTGCAATTGCAAGGTACGTAATTTCCACGATTTTCAAATTTCGCGCTTGATTACTGGTACGTAGACATGGTTCACCTTCCTCTATCTGTCGCCAGGCGGGAACAATGCCTTATCCCACGTGACCTCCCCCCCCCCGCATGCCATTGTTTCTGTAGTTCACCTGTTAGCAGAGACCTGGCCGGCCAGTAAAGACATATCGCGCCATGGTACGAAATTCAAGGCGAGAGTGATTCCCCAGTTGATGATGATGTGGAGGACAAATATTACATGGCGCCAGAAAGTGGTGAGGAGATAATGTCACCAAGGAAGGTGCAGTATGTTGATGTGTTCAGTGAATGAAACAAGAGTTATATCACCTATATTATAGTGTGAAAACCAGTGTATTCTTGTACTACAGATAATGAACAAATATCTACATATTCTGAGTGGTTTGCAATAGTTACCACTACACAGAGAATGCAACACTTGCAGCATGGCCCCAGGGAACATGGTACTAGGTGGTTTAAAAGGACACCTGTTTAGACCACTTCTGAGCTCAGCTGAGCACTTCTGGGGGCATTTCCCACTGTTTCTCATAAAAAGTGGAGGTTTTAGCCCCCCCCCAAAAAAAAAAATGAAAATCTGCCAGGATTTGGGGGGGCGGCTTAGTGGTGAAAAATCGGTCGGGAGGCGGCGGTTTAACCCAAGGTGTCCCGTCGACATATGGGTACGTCACAACGATTTGTCACAGCTAGACCCATTGACGTACGGGTACGTCGTGCAATTGCAAAGGTCATAATTTCCACAATTTTCAAGTTTCTTGGGTGATTTTTGGTAGGCATATGTGGGAGACCTTCCCCTATCTGCTGTCAGGTGGTGATACTGCCTGGCCCCACGTGACCCCCCCCCTTTTCCCCCTCCCCCCCACACTCAGCAATTCACCTGTTAGCAGTGACCTGGCCAGTAAAGACATGTTGCCCCAGGGTCTCTCCAATGACGAAATTCACGGTGAAAGTGATTCCTGAGGTGGAGGACAAAGAAATAAAGAAGCTAGAGCAAGAAACAAACAGAAGTTATGAGGTGGTAATGTCGTAAAGGAAGGTGCCATATGTGGATGTGTTTGATGACTGAACAATGCTTCTACTGCCTATATAAATGTTTGAAACCAATACAGTCTTGTACTACACACAAATTCGTACCAAATAAATAAATAAATACATAATTGAAAGTGGCTTGAATTAGTTAACCCTTCCATAGTTCGTTATCTCTAGCCAGGTACCCTGAGAAAGAGGGAAAACGTAAGGCTGACTCATCACCTGCAGCACCATTTGTAGCCTCAGGAGGGCAATTTCTCTATGAATTCTCGATGTTTCTCATCAAAAGCGAATATTCTGAGTCCCCCCCCCAAAAAAAAAATCCAAAATTGCTTGGGACTGGGGGGTATTGGAGGTGGGAAATCGATCGGGATGTGACGGGTTAAGTATGTCTATGTAAATTTATTATGCTTAATTTAACAGAAATTTCAGATTTAAGGATTGACAATGCCTCATGGATGTGTGAATGATCCTAATGATTTCACTCCAAAGAAGCAGAAATGGAAGATCACGTCTCTTGTAAATACAGCTTATATACATTATTTTGGTGTTAAGGTTGGCAACCAAGACAAACAATGGGCACTCTTTATCTGCTGCATGATTTGTTCCAATTCTCTTTATGAATGGCTAGCAGGAATGAAAACAGGGATGCCTTTCGGAGTTCCTATGGTGTGGAGAGAACCTAGTGTACACACAACAGATTGCTACTTTTACACGGTAGCTCGATCGGTAGAGAGTTGGCTTGCAGTCCCGAGGGACCCAGGTTCGAATCCTCGCTGGGGCAGGGAACAATTTAAGGATTTGAATTTCATTAAATCAGGCATTACTGATCTACCAGAAGACCCGCCGACATGTCGTAAAAATAACCCCGCTAATACCAATACACCAGTCCTGTATGAGACAGCCCTAGCATGTATTCAATATGGACGGTGGGTGTTAGCGCCGAAGTGGTGACATGTAGTATGGTATGTAGGAGGACGGCTGGGCCTTGATAGCAGGCTGTAAAGCCTATGCCCAGAGTCGGACACATAAAAAAAAAACATGACAAAAGTTGTGGGATTAACTTCATATAACAAACAGCATTGTTTATCTATATTTACCATTGGCAAAAAGACTGGTCGATCACAAAGCGGACCTTCCCTTTCCAAGGCCACCAACAAATAAATGTGTGTTCCAGACTTCAGATGAGGATGAAGATTGAGAGGCATCTGGAGCACCTACCCCTGATTCTGACTTTGAATATCAGCCATCTGGCAAAGTACCCTATCTAGTCACCCAATGCATCCTTAACAATCTTGTATCTGACCTAAATTTATCAAAACAACAGTCAGAAATAATCACTTCGAGATTACAAAAATGGAACTTGTTGCATCCAGACACAAAGATGACAAATTTCAGGAAGTGGCAAAAAAATTGGAATGTTTTTTTCAAGTCAGCCAGAGGAGTATGCTGCTGTAGCAATATCGCAGGTCTGATTGAAGCCTTCAGAAGGATTCATGATCCCGACTAATGGCGGCTTTTTATTGACTCCATTAAATCAAGTCTAGAGGCTATTCTCCTCCACAATGGGAAAATATTAACCAGTATACAACTTGTTTTAGCTCCTGAAATTAAGGGAAAGTACGAATCGATGTAAAAACTCCTCTTTTTGACTGAGTATGAAGAATTCTATTGGAAAATATGCAGCAATTTGAAAGTGGCAGCCACGCTGCTTGGGCTACAATGAGGCTTCACGAAATACTGTTTCTTCCAGCGTTTACTTTACAGCCGTGATATGCAGCAGCACTACACCCAGCGTGAGTGCCTTCCCCAAAGTTTCTACAAAGCCAGTGTACACAACGTTCAACCGGAAAATGTCATACTTCCACCTCTTCACATCAAGTAGGGCGTAATGAAAAACTTTGTCAAAGCCTTCGATAAGACAGGTGCAGGCTTCACAGACCTGAAGAAATTCTTCCCAAAGATTAGCGTCACCAAACTGAAGGAAGGCATTTTCGCTGGCCCACAAATTCGAGGCCTGATGAAAAACATTTTGATGCAACCCTTGAGGCAGACGAACGTAGGACTTGGAGGTCTCTTAGGAAAATTTTTGCTAGTTAGCTGGGCAGCCACGGCAGTGAAATTTACGTGGAAATCGTTGTGGTGCTCATCGTTGCATATCATGAACTTGGATACCACATATGCCTTAAAATCCATTTTTCTTCACTTACATTCCTGTGATGTTAGTGGCGTACAGTGTGAACGTTTTCACCAGGATATTGCGGTAATGGAACAAATATACCAAGGTAAAATTAGTGCTGGTATGGTGACGGATTGCTGCTGGATGTTGACAAGGGAAACCAATATAGAGCACAAAAAGAATTTATCGAAACCCGCACTATGAGTATCTGTATTCTCAGCGAAATTTACATACAGCGGTAGAATAGTACACTTGATTTTGTTTTTGCATATTACTTTTACATCCCAATTAATATATTATTGTAAAAAAAAAAAAAAAAAAGATATAAAGATATTCCTGGCTTAACCAGACGCTAAGAACATAATGATTTCTGACTAGTGGAAGAAAAACTTCAAGGCTAAATTTCAATAAAGCTGTGCATGGTAAAGAAAAGCAATAACATATTTTTAATCAGCACCGCCAATTTACCCCAAATCACCTATTCTCATTTCTGTACTAGATAAAAAGTTGAAATTTGTCAAGTAGTATATTCAGCCCTTAGACCACTTAGTGATCTCAAGTGTTGCATTCTCTAAGTGCTTCTTCTTGGTTTAATATATTCTTGCCAATTTTAGACGATCTGATTTACTTTTCCATAGACTTATGAACTGGAATGGTTGTACACACCTGCATTAACTTTTTTCATAGCAGTTCTTACCTGAATCAAATAATCTGGCAACAACAATAAAAGGACAAAGATACCGGTATGAATTTTAACTGGCTGAAGAGGAATGGCTTTTTTTTTGTGGCGAGGATAAGAAGAAGTAGAAGAAAACTTAAATAAATGCCTTTCGACAAAATAATTCAAATTTTTGCTGTCTCAATTGTCCCCTACAACCTGACAGTCAATGGATCTTAAATATACATCCCTTTTTATGATCCTAATCCTCCATTACATTTTCTTTAGTTGATGTTACATCCAAGTCCCCGATTAAATTGCTGGGTCAACAGAAACGAGGAGGTATAGTACTGAGATTGTAACTTGTCCGATAAATGACTTTTTTTTTTTTTTTTAATTCCACTGCTGAACCAATCATGCTAACCGGTACGATTTGGCTCCCCCATATCTCAAGTTTTCCTCTGACCTGTTATTATGGACTTTATCCATTCACGACGTTGATGTCTATCTATTGCCAGATGCCTCAATCCCTTAAGGGGTGACCACAAACAAATCGCCATGACGCCCTGTTCCCCACTCCATTTCACTGCCCTCCCCTAAGCGCACACCCTCTCCCAAGTGCACACCCTCCCCTCTCCTATATCTCTCCACTCCATCTCTGCATCTCATCAGCGCCCTCCCCCTCCCTCTCCCCCCTTTAATCTCACTCACATACACTCTCCTCGTTAGTCTTTCGCTCTCCATCCTTTCAACATGGCTTAGCCACCTCAGTGTATTTCTCCTGTCACTCTATATCACATCCATATATACACCATAATGCTCCTTCACGTTCTCATTTGTCAGTCTGTCTCTCCATGTAACTCCACATGCTACTCTTAAATAACTGATTTCCACTGCTATCATTCTTGACTTGTGTCCTTCCAACAAGATCCAAGCTTCACTTCCATTCGTTAGTTGGTATCACAATACAGAACTGTCATGCATTAACTTTTTTACGTCCATGCTCACTTCCCTATTTCTTATCACTGCTTTCAAAGAACCAGCAACCTTTCTTCCTTGTTGTGCCCTTTCAAGCACTTCATCCTCCAAACTTTCATCCTTACTCATCTCACAACCCAAGTACTGACACTCACTCAAATTTTCCATTTCCTCATCATCCAACCTCACTGTACATTCAGTGACTTCATTTCTCTTTAAGCCCATAACTTTACGTTTCCCTACATTCACCATTCGATTCCGTTTCTTTCATTCCCCCATACTCATTCTCTAAGCCTTGCAGTTCTCCTTCATCACTCATTCTCTAAGCCTTGCAGTTCTCCTTCATCTTCACTTAACAATACAGTATCATCAGCAAACAGCAATACAGGAAGTTTCCGAATGCTGCTCTCTCTCATTAGGGACACTCAAACCTCCACTACTCTACATTGCATATCTTTTTAAAACCCATTCATATACAGATTAAACAATCATGGAGACATGACACATCCCTGTTTCAGTCCAACATTCACATAGAAAAATTCCCTCAGTTCACTATCCACATACGCTGCAGCCTTAGCACCCTCATACATACTCTTCACAGCATTCAGCAACTTCCCATTTACTCCATAATATTCTTAATATTTTCCGCCTTCCTTGTGTATCTACTCTGCCATATGCTTTTTCAAAATCCATGAAGTCCACATACAAACTTCCTTCCAATCTCTAAAAACTTTTCCACCAAAGACCTAAGGATGAATATATGATCTACACAGACTCTTCCCTTCCTAGCACTTCCATGTTCCTCTCCAACTCATTCTTTCATTTTTTCCCTGACTCTGTCAGCAAGTGTCTTACCATATACTTTGCTTATTACACTAAGAATCAAAAGCCTCGTGATTATGACACACTTCTTTTTCCCCTTTTCCTTTGTACAGGAGAATAATTATAACTGACTTCCAATCCTCAGGGACTCTTCCATATCCATTCTACAGTTATCTCTCCCCTATGCTTCAGCAGTTCACTACACACTGCATCAATTTCTGGGGCTTTCCCCATTTGGACTTTCTTCCTGTCTTCCACTACTCCCATTCTACTGTTCTCTTCCTCCTTTCTCACTACCCTCCTTTTCCGTGCCATTCCCAAGCCACTTATACTCACATTGTTTTCATTCTGTATGTTTAACTGTTCCTTAAATTTTTCTCTCCATCTCACTCTTTCTCTTTCTCCATTATCAATCTACCATTTATTTATTTCACTCCCCTACTAACTTCTTTATCACTCTGTCAGATTCTCTTTACCTTCTTCCTTAACATTTTCTTACATTCCGTCCACTTTACACTCAATTTCTTCCAAATTTTTCATACATTCTCTTCTTTCTCTCACTAATCTTTTCACCTCTCTCTTCCTCTCTGCATATAACTCTGTCTTCCGTCCCTTAACTTTCCCCATGCCTCTGCTTCCCATCCACTTGCTGTATACTTTCTTCTTTTGCACCACAGGTTGCCTCACCTCTTCATTCCACCGTGCTATTCCCTGCATCCTCTTTCGTCTTCTCTTCACCCCACTCACCACCGCACATTCTGCACAGAAATATTCTGCTGTGAAAACCTTGCATACACCTCCCACATCCCCCATCTTCTCCAAAATCATATTTACCCAATTTCTCCTCCAATTCTTTCTTATATTCTGCCTCTTTTTCATCTTCTTGCACCCTTTCTATCCTCTTTGTATGGATTACTTTCCCCTGTTCTTCCTTCCTTCTACTCCTCCACTGCAACTGAACCTTGACCACATCCACATAATCAGTCATTGTCTTCCATTTATTCAGTTGACCATTCACCCTTCTCATCACTTGCCATGTATACCTGTGGATCATTTTGTGCCTAAAGATGGTATTGGCTATCCCCAACCCCCTCCCAGCACAAATGTCCACTAGAGCACTGTCATTCCATCCACTTTTGCAGGCATCCCCCACTCACCAACTACTCCATCCACCTTCACATTCTGTACTTTCCCATTCATATCTCCAGTCAAAACACTATCTCATTCCTCCCAAACTTTTCCATGCACGATTCCATACATCCCCAGAACTTTACTTTCACTCTGTTTGCACGATCTTGCGTTAGTGCATACACACACAGCCCACATTTATATTTCAACTTTCAGTTTTACCCACACTATCCTTGAACCAGCTGATCTATACCATTATTCTTCTCTCATCTCTTGCACACAACAAAATATACACCCTTTCTTGCCCTCTCATTCTCACCTACTCCCACAGATATATAGCCATCCATACGTCCACTCTCACACTTTCACCTCACCATTTAGTCTCAGTTAATCCACATAGGTCCACTTTTGCACTCTTAACACATTCGATTTTTTTTTTTACGCTACCACATTCGTGGTCACAATTGTGTACCAATTAAAAAAAAAATACCTGGAGTTGTTTTTATTAAACTTACAAGGTATGGACTTAAAATGTACTCTTAACACTACAGTCTGACANTCCAGTGGTAACTAAAGACAATTTTTTAAAAATTAAGCAAAGACTATAGGCATGAGTATAATGAATGGAACCCGATGTCCGTTGACTAGTGGGCAGTGGGGGGGTGTGGGGGGCAGCAGGCCGACTCCCAGTCTCCTGGCAGAAAAACATCGATTTTGTTCATGCACTAAATGTCTAGTACTATAACACATTCATGGACACTTTTATAGCCCACACCTGTGTTATATGAAAAACATAGCCAAGGAGTGCGCGCCAACTACCTTCACCTGACACAACGCATCATTTTAGGAAGCTACTGAGAAACCACCCACCTGGGCCACATAGGAAGCATGGGCCATGTGGCCAAAGTTTGCGTGGGTCACAATAGTGTCCTTGAATGCGACCCGTCACGTCCCGACCGATTTCCAATCTCCGATACCCCAAAATCCCGAGCATTTTTTGAATTTTTTTCTATTGCCTCAAACCTTCGCTTTTGGTGAGAAACATACAAAATTCAAAAAGAAATCGCGATCCTGTGCTTAAAGATGTTGATACAGGTGTCATGCACCCTTACGTTTTCCTTCTTTTTCAGGGTACCTGGCTAAAAAAAACGAACTATGGAAGGGTTAACTAATTCAAGCCACTTTCAATTACGTATTTATTTATGTATTTGGTACGAATTTATGTGTAGTAACAGACTATATTGGTTTTCACACATTTATATGGGCAACAGAAGCAATGTTCAGTCACCAAACACATCCACATATGGAACCTTCCTTTATGACATTACCACCTCATCACTTCTGTTTGTTTTTTGCTCTAGCTTCTTTATTTCTTTGTCCTCCACCTCAGGAATCACTTTCACCGTGAATTTCGTCATTGGAGAGACCGTGGGGCAGCTTACTGCTAACAGGTGACTTGCCCACTGTGTAGGGGAGGGGGGGAGGAGGGTTAGGTGGGGCCAGGCAGTATCCCCGCTTGACAGCAGGTAGAAGAAGGTCTCTCACATATGCCTACCAAAAATCACCCATGAAACTTGAAAACTGTGCAAATTATGACCCTTGCAAGGTTATAAGGTTACCACCTAGCGTATTAAATGATTACCAGGTTTACAGGAAATCATTTGGCGTTGATGTACTATAATATTTTATTTTTACCACAACTAAAGGATTTTTGTCCACCTTGGGATGAACTTTTCATAGTGAAGATATTAATTATGTGTATTTCACGTTTGAAGGCTCTCTCCTGGAATAAAACAGAACTGTCAATAAACAGAAAGAAACAGGCGAAAAAGAGGATATCGGATTGAAGAGGTTAGTGATGATGTCCTCACCTCGGTCAAAGAGACGACTCTAAGCTTGTAGAGGATGGGGAGCAAGAACTTGCAGATGATGAACCAAGCGATGGGGAGTCCAACAGCAATCGTATACATCTGCGTGCCGTAGTGGTACACCTCTGCTGGGATACCTGTTAACCAAAACATGAAAATAAGAGATGTAAAACTGTAATGTTAAATCTGATAACCCAAAACTGTATCCGAGCCCCAGCCCCCACTATTTCTAGTGCTCATTTGTCGAATCCACTGGTGAAAGAGAAGCATATTTGGCTTCTGTACCTCTCTGCTGAAGGTGCTATGTAACGTGGCATGCAGGCTATCAAATTTCATCCTCACAGCTGTTTCATAAAATGTAGTCAGTAACTGGAGCATTCCACTGGAATTCGCTTCCTTCAATTGGCAAAAATAGAGAAGAAAAACCAACCGAGACACAGATTTGAATGTGCTAAGAGTACACGCCCGTCTTTTTTTCTTCTCCAAACCTTTGGAGTTAGGTCCAGATTCTCCTGAGATCAGAAGGTTTTGTTGCACCAAATCCTTAATTATATATTTTGCATAGAACAAACCATCGCCCTAGGGCATCTTCTACAACTTTATATCGCCAAAAATTATAAATAATACAGAAACAAAAAATGTCACACGCAGGAATAAAGTGGTAAGGATGAGGTGCTATGAAACCTCCTTAGCTGACAAGGATACAGGCTTTTGAGTCATTTGATCGTTTGTATATCATTTCATTCCAAAGGCGTATAGCTCATATCATTCTACCTATCTTCAGACACATTTACTCAATTTAGATTCTTCTCGAACTGTTGGGATTAGATATTGCTGTCAATAATCGCATCATTACTACAGTGCGCTGTCTAGCTCAATAAAGTTGTCTGGTAGTTTGGAGAGCACCAAAAACGCACACGCGCGCGCGCGCGTAAAACTTCCTCGAGGCGTAAAGTTAGAGATTGTGATGTGGTATGCACTGTCACAGTATCTACTATTCATGTCTTCAGCCCATGATGAGAAAAGCGTCTATTTGTCGTCTCTTTTTCATTGTTCACTATGCTTCGTAAAACAGCATACAAGCCAAGCCCATCCAATCTTAACAATTCTTCCATTAACGACCGTAAGAAAGTGGGCACTGATATACACATAGATATCCTTAGTTTTAATGATACGGCCTTTAGAGTCATGAAACTGCGGTATTACGGTCAACTTTGCGAAGGTTAATAAATACCTCCATTATCTGATAACTTTATTGAAACAGGATGGAAAATTTCAGAGATGTGAAATTTCAGCATCGGTACTAATAACAGTATGTAATATTGATTTTTTTTTTTTTAAGAGAGAGATTGTGAACGGCCACTGTTACTAAGATGAAACTAGTTCTTAACACTTTGGCTGAATACTGCAGACACTTGTCACATAACCACTTCGTTGGTGCTGACCAGCAAAGCGTTCAGTTATAAGTGCGACTTTTAACCATCCATTCACATCGATGAAGAGTTTACTATCACCCTTCTTACCTAAGCCTGTGAGGTTCAAGCTATTACCGATATGGTCCAAACGCAATTCTTGCTCAGCAGTCATAAGGATGCATTTGAAATCACAACGAATAACAGTACTCTTAAGTGTGTGATTAACATTAAGAAACCCCATGTCAAAATGTTCTTTCACCGTCCTCGCTCACTGAAACACCACCATGGGTTTGAGGGGTGTATTGTCGGCAGCACCGATGAACATGAGTAAAGGAACCTCGTGGATATCCTTCCTGTAAACTGTCTGGTATTCAGATACGAAATCAGTCAGGGTTCTACATGAATGGATTGTTGTCCTGTTCTCAACAACTTTGGCTGTAAAATCAGTGAAAACCCGGTCTCCACGATTTATCTGCCTATTACGCTTCCTGTGATTAACTCCATTCTGGAATGACTAACATCAGAAACACAAATCTCTCAATCTTCTGGGGGGGGGGGAAGCCCCTTCGACTGCACTGCAATCCCGTTACAGGGAATCCTTAAACTGGTGTTAAGTTTGGAAGTAGATGACTCGATCAAAAGATTCGAGTACACAGAGTATGAACCGTGAACGGGCGTTGATTTGAATTAATCGGGAAATACACACATCGTTGTTCAAAACAATGACCTATACCTCCTATACCTTCTCCCATCAAGGAGTTACCTCTATAATGAAAGTTGGTTGACGATTGAAGATGATACAAAGTTTGGTTTAATTAATGGCAAAATCCTTAGAGCATGGTTTGGAAATTAAGTTATTGAAGATTATCCCAATCCAGTCCTGCACAATGATCCACCATGAAGGCACTTATGGCATATTTGCGACAGTTCTCAGGGGCAATTGCTTTATGTAGTATCCTGACACAAATGAGGGGTTGGCACATGCCGAAAACAGATGGTGTACAGAGCAGTTTAACTGCTTAAATAAGCATGCATATCTCAGTATGGGGAATTTCAGCTATGCCATCCCTTTTACTAATTTTTCAGGTTCTATGGGAACTATGATAAGGTGGTGTATGGTATCGAGCAACAGTTAATGTTACGAAAGGAGAGCAGCCGACACGATGCCATAGTCAAATCTAGCGCATAGGACAGTGGTGCAAAGTGACTAATGGAAGAATCACTATCTAAAGTGAGTTGTTAATTCCAAAAGAATACCCATCAGTTAAAGACAAGATTCATCTAGCTGAAGATATAGTAAATAAAACCGTAATAGGCATTAGATTCCTCGATAGACAATGCAAAAGAATTGAAGCAATTGTTGGACAAATACAGTGTGACCTGAGGTTAAAGATCACAGTCTGAGGCGAAAACCAAGGTATATCATCCTAGGATTTCAGAGGAATAAGAAGTATAATCAAAAGCAATATACTGCACCGATCAGTCAGTGGATTTTCACCCAAGCCAGCGTTTACCTGGATACTGAGAGGAACAGGAAAATAGATCTAGACATCGATTTCCAACAAAATATCTGTACTAACGCATATAAAATGCTGATCAGTTCCTATAACCACATTGTCCACAAACAGGGGCGTCCTATGCCAAATATAAGACAATTTATCCGTTTATAGTCTTTGGTGTTAGCAGACAGTTAGAAAAGATTCAGAATATCGTAACTGATGTTAGGTTTAAAGCCAAATTCACAACAATATCCAACCACAATCGAGGGCTTATGCTCATCATCTCTGACAGTGTGGTGTAATTATAATCTAATAGAGAAAAGATTAATATTATCCCGTAATTCACAAACACGCCCAATCATCTTGGGATCTGTGTTATAATAAATTAATAGACAAGACCTGTTCAAAGCCTTAGCTAAGCTGGAGTTGCTAACGATGAAAAATGGAGTCAAGGAAAGGTCTATCATGTCTTAAAGGTCAGACCAAATATGGACCTTCTTGGTAGTTTAACAGTCAGCGGCGACTGACTTGAAGTAGTTCTGTCAAGTGGTTAGTCAACCGTCTGACACATGCATACCTGAAACTTATGAACAATATCCACATTTTTAAGCTAATTTACCACTGAATGAGGCTCATATACATATCATCATCTCACATTAGAATAACATCAACCAAAAACCAACGCTATGCACCATACATCCAGAGTGTTATGAAATAACATCTCCTACCATCAGTATTTGTACATACCCACCCTCTTTTAGTCAATTCTTCATATTCAACAACACTCATAAACCTCAGCGACATTACATCTACACATTCATCCAAAATCCCTCCTTACAAAAACTCCTGACATTCGCGCATGTCTCACGTCATTTAACAAGTAAAGCCCAGGATCACCCTCGATGCCGGGTGAGCTCGTACACTGAGCCTCATAACTAGTAATTCTTGGGGTCCCCCCTCCCCCAGAAAAAAAAAAAATCTGAAATAAGGGACGTAAGCACATGTATGTCAACAAAACTTCACAGTCAGTTCGGCTGGTTCCTTGATAATGTCTTGCACTATAAACAATTTTCCACCATTATTTTAAGGGGTAAGTCCTCCTGCAAAACATATAAAGGATACAAAATAGACGAAGAAGGCAGGTGTTGCTTTGATATCCTAGTATATGTTGTAGAATAGACTTCCATCCGCTAACTACTATTACTACTGCTACTAACACTACTACTACTACTACTACTACTGCTACTACTACTACTGC
>JAGKTI010018587.1:0-17600 GCA_018397915.1 Birgus latro | reverse complement strand
AGCATTACATCCTTGTCTTCTTCGTGCTCCTCCTCCTCTACCTCCTTCCCGTCCTCTTCTTCCTCCTCCTTCTGCTCCTCCTCCTTCTCCTCCTCTTCATCTGCATCCTCACTCACATCATCATCCATCCTCTAATTAATATTATTATGCTTAGGAACATTAGCCAGCAGAGGAAAGTGACAAGTAGAAGAGGTGAATTATTAGCCAGCAGAGGAAAGTGACAAGTAGAAGAGGTGAATTATTAGCCAGCAGAGGAAAGTGACATGCAGAAGAGGTGAAATATTTGGCAGAGAAACATACCAAGCCTCTCTCAGCTTAGGAATATTAGCCAGCAGAGGAAAGTGACAAGTAGAAGAGGTGAAATAAACATACCAAGCCTCTCACAGCTTAGGAATATTAGCCAGCAGAGGAAAATGACAAGTAGAAGAGGTGAAATGTTAGGCAGAGAAACATACCAAGCCTCTCTCGGCTTAGGAATATTAGCCAACAGAGGAAAGTGACAAGAAGAAGAGGTGAAATATTAGCCAGTAGAGGAAAGTGACAAGAAGAAGAGGTGAAATATTAGCCAGCAGAGGAAAGTGACAAGTATATGAGGTGAAACATTAGCCAGCAGAGGAAAGTGACAAGCAGAAGAGGTGAAATATTAGCCAGCAGAGGAAAGTGACAAGTAGGAGAGGTAAAATATTAGCCAGCAGAGGAAAGTGAGAAGCAGAAGAGGTGAAAAATAAGACAGCAGAGGAAAGTAACAGGTGGAAGAGGTGAAACATTAGTCAGCAGAGCAAAGTGACAAGTAGAAGAGGTGAAATATTAGTCAGCAGAGGAGAGCGACAAGTACAAGATGTGAAATATGCATCAACCCACCTCCAACACTACTCTATTCCTAAAAGGGATATCTGGCGGCTCTTTAGCGTTATGTATAGAGCATTCGTCTCCCTCTATCTCTGGGGAGGGTGTGGCGGTGGAGGACAACAGCTCTTGGAGTGTAGCATGACGCGTACGACACACCCTGACACTCTTCCCACCTTCATATGCCAGCGTTGCCTTGAAGCTGTAACACTTATTGCAAATTACCTGTTAATGAAAAGATGGTAAAGAGTTAGTGGGTTTAGGTGAGGGAGTAACACACGCACATATATATACACACACACACAGACGAAGGATACTGTAGTGCTGTTAAGGAAAAATGAGCGCGCGTGCACACACGCACACGCACACACAAAGACGGGAATCGTACTTACCGCCCCACACACATGGCAGTGATGTTTCCTCCGAACCATCGTAAACTGACTCCCGCACTCCATACACCGTCACAGTCCGATCGGATCAACATCGGCTGCTTCTGTCCGAGGTCGATGTCAACTATCTGCTGATCGGGATTGAAGTGAAGTTTGAGGGACGATTTGCGCTGCGGCTTTTTGTGTATAGCGCGGATAAATGTTTCTAGCCAAGCCGCCTCCTCCTGTATCGTTCTGTGGAGGAAGATGATGGGGAAGAGGATGATGATTAAGATGATAATGAGGAGGAGGAGGAAAAGTGATGGGGAAGAAAAAGATTAGGCTGCTGTAATGAATCTCTTAAAATACACTTTACTTACCATCATCCACTCACTTGATGTATTGCTGCCTACTTCCTTCACCTTTATTATTCTTTTTGTGTTTGCCCTCCTCACTTCCTATTTCTCACCATCATCCACTCACTTGATGTAGTGCTGCCTACTTCCTTCACCTTTATCATTTTGTGTGTGTGTCCTCCTCTTCCTGTTTTTCGCCATCATCTATTTCACTTGATGTAGTGCTGCCTACTTCTTCCTGCATCTTTATCATTGTTCATCTCTGCCCTCCTCTGCCTATTTCTCACAATCATCCACTTCTTGTAGTGCTGTCTACTTCCTTCACCTTTATCATTTTCTCTCTGCCCTCTTCCTGTTTCTCCCATCCTTTCGGTCACTTTACTCTTTCCTTTTCAGGTGGCTTTACATTGAGTTACAAGCCTAATGGTTTCACATAAGCCAGGAAACCATTTACGACGCTGAGTGGTAACCATATAACCAACTCGTGTTCCCTATCCATCAACAAGCGAGTTCGCATTGGGGTAGTGCCCCTCCCCTTAAAACAATTAACTCAAGCACTATATGGCAAGTAGATATATATGCTGTTTTAAGTTTGCTTTTTGTGCTAAAATCACCTGTCCGTCTTTAATGGCCAATTGTATCAATGATTTTACATTCGGATACGTTGCTAGTCACAAATAAGTTATGAAAAGCATGTAGTGCCAGAGTAGTCTTGTTCTGACACTGAGTTACATCAAAGAAGACACCCTAGGGGAGAAATTTAGGCCAAGTTAGTTTCTGGTACCAAGTTCCATGTTGGTTATGATTTTAGGAACCCGGATAGGCCTTATGTAGGGGACAGATTATGTGCCTGATATTTAACACTCCAGTCTTTCAGTTCCCCCTCAATAGCCGCTTATTCGTCGATGTAGCCTTTAACATTAATGCAGTATTTCTGTAAAGTTACCGCATTCAGCATTTGTTAAATTTCTTTCCTACGCAATACTCCATTTTACTGTCAAACTTAATGCCAAGTATGTTTAAGAGACTAAGTGTAATTACGTAAGTAACACTGTCAGAAAGGGTCTTGTCATTTAAGCCCCATAATTTATTTGGGTAAAGTTTGAAGGAAGAAACACTCACAGGAGTAAGTTAAATTTATTGGGCACAAATGCATAAGTTTAGCCATATACACATTGGACACTTAAGATCACACACCAATTAACACACGAAAAACGTACAAGAACACTCCCACGTGCTCTGCTGCTCCTCCCATGTCACCACCTTTGGCTCTACCTTATCTCGAAGTATACACCTTTTGACTTCTCTTCACTGACTATACCGTAGTTTCCAGACCTCGTTGTACCTTTTCCTGTGTTACCAGCTGCTTCATGGCGAGTTTAAACGTTCCTCTGTTCGCAGTAGAAACTTCTGCTCTTCGGAGAGTTTTTTTTTTTTTTTTTTTTTTTTACTGAGATTAAAACCTTTTTTTTCCTTTTCTACTTCGTGCCACTATGGTTTTTTTTTTTTTTTTTTTATACCTTATTTGCCTTCCCGAGGAGTCTTGTGCATGCATTTTCTTCCTATTGTGTCTCCCCTCTTTCATTAGTTAGTTCCTCTTGCTCCCGCTACCGACGAGCTTAATTCAGACGTCCTTGTTTTGAGGAGGCCATATATGCGGGAACAAGGACAGGGCGATGAGAACCAGTGTTTTGGACGAGAGGACACTACTTGTGATGTGGCAGATATCGTTAATCATCCACCATTGGCAAGCTTTACTCCCATCCACGTAGTGGAAGTCAATGGACACTCGGCGATTAGTTAACCATCATCCATATAGTGGGGAAAACCATCGAGCCCTCAAGGATTAGTTACCTCATTCACGTGGTAGCCATGAAATTGTTGTACACTCATGGACCAGGAACATTATCTTTGTAGTTGATGGACTACTGACACCATGCCATTTCACACCTGGGAAATAAAAACTATTTTGTGTTAACTGAAAAACATCCTCGAAACACCTGCCTATTATTGTAAACTCAGGTTAAATTACAATACCTTAAAATTTTATACTGGTTCTAAAAAAAAAAATGGTAAAACCAAGACATACCACTGATATGCCTCAAAAACCAAGTACAAAATGCATAGGGTCCACACATTATCATTACACATACACTTGAAAAAAAAAACTGTGCACTTACCTTACATGATGAATTCTTCATTAATGTTGCTCTTTCAGTCTTTGAAACCGGACTCACCCAGTTATTGTTCTGTCACCCCTCACATCACCTCGGTTCCAGATTTCCAACCAATCATTTGCAAGTTCCAGTTCCAGGCTTCCAATCTTACTCAGTTGTGTTCAGTGTACCATTCAGTTTCGAATCATGGCCAGACATATTCTAAAGTGTTATTCAGAGCATCAAGGCTAAGCCCCCCCCCCCTCACACACGATCAATATTATTGGTCAATATTTGGTATTGATCAGTGTTATTGCTCGTGTATGGGTTATATTGAAGGATTGTTCAGTATATTGACGACGTCACAATTAGTTTGATTTTCTGTCAATATATTGAGGATGTTTATGGCCGCCGGGATTTTTACAATTATTGCTGTCAATATTATTGATCGTGTGTAGGGGTCTTAAACCAGTCATTTTTATAGAAGTTCAAAGCATGGAATCGTAGTCAGTCATGTTCAAAAATGCCATTCAAAGCTTCAAATCTAAGCGAATCATTTTGATGGGTGAAGTTCAAAGCCTCGAATCATAGTTAGCCATTTTCAAACGCGTGATTTAAATATTTTTTCGGGGTGGGGATTCGAGAGATGGTTCGTAATCGGAATGTTCTGGATCCTACATTTTGGGGCACAAGGGCGAATCCAGAATTTTCGAACTGAGAGGGATAGATAGATTGATAGATAGGTAGATAGATTGATAGATAGGTAGGTAACAGAAATTAACAGATTGGTAGATATAGACAGACAAATAGGTAGGTAGATATAGAGATACAGACAGACAAAAGATAAATAGGTAGGTTAACAGATAAATATAGGTAGATATACACACAAATAAACGGGTAGATAGATAGATAGATGGATAAATACATAAATTAACCCTTCATTCCGATGACGCAAGTTTAAATTTATGCTTGCTTTTGCCACGATTTTTCTATCCATAGCACTTCTTCGCGACTAGCATCAATTACCATACTCCTTTCCCCATAACTTGTCCTAATTTTCGACCGTTTGCATTGACAGTAAGGCAGTACTATAGCTCAGTTTTAGGACTAATTGTTATTATTTTTATTTTTATTATCATTGTCATCCTCCTCCTCTTCCTTATCATCATCATCATCGTCCTCCTCCTCCTCCTCCTCCTCATCATCATCATCATCATCATCATCATCATCATCATCATCATTATTATCCTCCTCATCATCATCATCATCATCATCATCATCATCATCTTCCTCCTCCACCGCATATTATTATTATTATTATTAATCATGAACCCCGTAGACTGCAGTTGCCATTTTGCAGTCCACCATCCTCCTTTCGGGGCCTAGGGGGGATAGGGAGGGATTTGAGGGACATTTTACTAACCAGGAAGAAGAACCAGCTAGTTATATCATTGCCAATTCTCGATAGTAGCACCAGGAAAATACAAATGAACTCGAAATGAAGCGGTTTCGTAGGCAAATTACCCAGACAAAGCCATTAATTAATTCCCTTTTACCATGAGGACACATTTTCTTTCTATTTCTTCAGTTTTCAGAGGATATGTTTCAGCCTGTAACCTTTTTGCCGGACATTTTCATACACCAGTTGTTTGGAGCAAGTGTTGTTAGATTTCAGCTAGTTTAGCGATGTCTGCTAATATGACGTCTTTGGCAGGTGGTTGGTGTGGCTCAGGTGGTCCTCTTGCCGGAATTTTACTTATTTCCCCCAATTTTCAGTTCTTTCATAAAATTTCTTAATAAGCCTCTTGGAATTTCCTTGCGAGATCTTGCTTGGTTATAATGTAGCATCCTGAGTTGTTGATTAGCGGCTTCCGCTGACATAGCTTTGTCAACAGGCAGGTGGCAGGTGGTCGGTCATATTACTGGAATTTTACCCCATCTTACCAAGTCATGGCGATAATGTAACGATTGTAAATATACTCTATCGATTTTCTAGTGAGATTGTGGTTGTAGTGGCATAATAGCATATTTATACTTGCGTTTCTAGATTTGAGAATAAGTTAGCCATTTTGATTAGTAGCGCTGTATTGGTGACGTCATCTCCAGGAATGGCGGCGGATGAAGGGTCTGTCTCGGCTCATTTTTATTCTTCACATCATACAGTAAAGACGGTTTCCCCTCCGGGTTTTGAACCCGATCGTCCCTTTACATGACCCATGGAAGAGGCTGAGGTAAGCAAATATGGGTTTTCTGATTTAAAGTGTGAATTAGGCAGTGGAAAATTACTTTTTTTTTTTTTTGAATCTTGGCCAACATGCCGGGGTTACGGCTGCAACATTGCCTCTCACCTCACCTGGTTTACTCACCTGGCCTCCATAGCATTAATTTTTACCTAATCGACTGAAAATTTTGGTCAGAAAATAAAGGAGTAAGCTTGTAAAAAAGAAATAGGATATATGGGAGTGCTGTGTTCATTTCTCCATATATTGTAAGCATTTTCCAGTCTTACTTCTCCACTACAAAGCTTAAAGGAAATATAAGCTACTGTTTAGATATTTTTTGCCTAGTTTCAGGTAATATTGATTGCTTAGACCAAAAATGGCTGATTTAGATTGTATTTTACGTTGATGCATGTGCTTATTTCCCTAATTTCATTTCATGTGTGGCCTTTTGTCTATCTATCTATTGCCAGACACCATAATCCCTTAAGGGGTGGCCATTTGACTTTGAGTTTTTTTTTTTTTTTTACGGGGAGGGGCACTAACCCTCCACCAACCCACTTGTTGACATGTAGGGAGCACGTATGGTTTGGTTATATGGTTACCACCCAGCGTTGTAAATGGTTTCTTGGCTTACAGGAAACCATTTGGCTTGTCACTCAATGTAATGCCACCTGTAAAGGAAAGAAAAGCAGTAAGAAGTGACAGGAAATATAGGAGAAATAGGAAGAAAGGAGGGCAGGCACAGAAAAAGAATGATAAAGGCTAAGGAAGAAGTAGGCAGCACTACATCAGGTGAGTGGATGATGGTCGCCACCACCTACCACTATGGCCTTTTGTATTTACTATATTTTGTTTTTCATCTGTTTATATGTAAGATGTGGTTAGGTTGATTTTTCAACCTAACCACATCAATCCATCAATTTTTACAATTATCAGTGCAGGTATTTAGGTGAGATGGAGTTAGGTTGATTTATGCCAACAGGAAGGTTTGTAAGATTTCAGTATAGTATTGTCAAGCTAACCACACACTATCCATCAAGTTTAATGTCATTGCAGCATAGAAAAACTGGCGTGGACATTTTATAGGAAAGTGTGAAAGGAGAACAGAGACTATCATCGTGTAACCTGAAAAGGAAAAAGAATGGAGGGATGGAAAGGTATGAGAACATACGTGAGGATAACTGCAGTAGGCCGGTTGGCCCGTGCTAGGCAGCTCCTAGAAGAGTAACTGAACTACTAGGATGAGATAAGGACAGCAAAGAAAAAGGCTCCCCCCTGCCCTCCAAACCCTCCAGCCGAAGCCGGCAGGAAAAAGTCAGAAAGAACACCACGCAGCATAGAAAAACTGGCGTGGACATTTTATAGGAAAGTGTGAAAGAACAGAGACTATCATCGTGTAACCTGAAAAGGAAAAAGTATGAATTAGTATTGGTTATAAGATTTTTTTTTTCTTTTTCTATACCCACCCCTTATTTGTCATATGCTTATCTAGCCTATGCTTGAAACTCACAATGGAAGGGGCAGCAACTACTTTACTAGGAAGCTTATTCCATTCATCTACTACTCTGTTACCAAACCAATTTCTACCTGTTTCCTTACTGAAACGGAATTTTTCTAGTTTGAAACCATTACTTCTAGTTCTATCCTGTATGCTCACTTTAAGTACCTTGCTAATATCTCCCTTGTTTATACCCTTCATCCACTTAAACACCTCAATTAAGTCTCCCCTTACTCTACGTCTCTCTAATGAGTGCAGATTTAGTCTTTTCAGTCTGTCTTCGTATGACAGGTTTCGAACATGAGCTGGGGGAATGGTAGTGAAATGGCAGGGGACAGGGCAACATGAACGGGTTTTGTTAGTGGCCACCTCTTACATGTGTGAGCTGGGGACTGAGCAGTGAAATAGTGGGGGAGAGGGCAACATGGAGGTGCTTTGTTTTTGGCCACCCATTATGGGATTAAGGCATCTGGCAATAGATAGAATTGTTGGATATCTGTATGCTTATTAACTACAAACTAAATATGATCAGGGTCATTTAAGAGCACAATATTTAATCAACTTAACTTTATCTATTAATTTTTCTATATATAGCCCGACGCCCTAATGCCGCAAAGGGTGGCCACAGACAAAATGCCTTCAAGTCGCTCTCAATTTTTACTTGAGTGGTATTTATAGGTTAGGGAGTGAAAACGGTAGTCAGAATTAGAATAAGTCGCTAAAATTATCGGTACAGGCAAAAACAATTACGAGGTCTATCCAGTTTTTTTTTTAACAATTGACAACATTCTTGTCGCAGATTTTACAAAGGCAACCCAACCTAGCCTTCAGGAGTAAAATAAATATTTCATACTGCCATGGGAGAAACATCATAGAATTGCCAAAAATGCCGAAAGAAATGGCTAAATTTCTCGTAATTCTGGTATTGGCCGAAACTATAATGGAAACTAAAGTCCACTGCAAAAGTAAGATTATATAATCGTAAGTTTTTAAAATTGTTTATGGAGGAGAAGCTGCTTATTTTACATGCTCTAATTTAGGCACATTTACGTTTTCCCAGTTTATGTAAAGTCTTGTAATTTTTCATATTCATTTACCATCCAAGTTTAGCCAGAGTAAGATGAGAAGCCCGCATTTAGCAGTCAGGTTTTGCTAGATTATAAAGAATTCAGATCCATTTCATTTTTGCCAGAATAAGATGAAATTTGTCCCATTTTTCATCTTGTCAGAATCGAGCCCCATTTCCTTTCACTTTTAAAATACAATAAAAGTGGAACCCCATTTGCCATGTCAGTTTTGTCAGAACATGAAAATTAAAACCTACAGTATTATATTCGAGTTAGTTTTTGTAGCCTGGAAATAGCTATCTGGGGTTTATGTAGGTCTCATACTTTTAAATCTGTGTGCTTCTGTGGTTCAGAGGGACAGATGAGATATGCATAGTGTTTTAATAATGTGGCCAGGCAGCAGAAAGTTGTTAGATAGCTGGGCATTACTGATTTGCTTATAATAGGTTAGTATTGTAGCAGCAAGAAATTGTTAGACAGTACTTACCATTACTGTACTGATCTTGCTTACCATAGTTAGTACTGTAGCAGCTTGAAATTGACAGCACTTACCATTACTGATCTTCCATCAGATATATACCAAGGTTAGGACTGTAGCATTGTCAGATCAAGCCTTGGCAGCAAGAAATTGAGGGACATCTTGCCAATAATACGGAGTTTAGGACTACGATGTTTTTTCAATAGATCCCATTGCGCTTGCCTTGAGTAAATGTGGCAAGAGTGTATGGAAAATCTATGGTCACTCAGTATTTTTGAACATTTCTTGCCTTTATAATTGTTGCATTTCTCAATATAAGTATAGGCTGTGTCCATCTTGAGCTATAGACTATTATCAAATAAAATCGGGACCAAATCATTTCAAATATTACTACATAAACTAATGCTACTTTTCATATTTGATTATGATAAAGGTTGATATAACTGGTTAAATGTAGATACGTTGGGTCAAGGATCACTTAGCCTAAAATCTCACACTTCCCTTTTTAAGTTTGCCCTTTGCACCCCCAGTAGTACCATGCTTTCCATTAGGGGTAGTATCTTTGCCGCTCAGTTCAAGTAATTTCAATAATTGTCAGTGTATCCTTGCCAGACATTAAAATCAAAAGCTTGAGTGTTATTACTGTGTTGCATGCTGCATTCTTTGTTGCACTTTCGGACTGTCATTTTTTGGTGGGCATTGGTGTTGCAGTGGCCTGGCATATGGAATGAGGGTGAATCACAGCAAATGTAAACACTGGGCAACCATCTTAACTCGAATGTCTGTTGGCTCATGGGAAACATCGTACACAGTTATCGTATAGGAAATTTCACCGTTATTGCAAAACTGGGTAGACTTTTAGTACGTTGTTCTGTTGACATATTACTTACAAAGCTTGACAGGCCTGATAGTGGAAATTATTTTTCTATCCATGGCCAGACTCTTAAATCCTATAAGGGGCAGCCACACACAAATCCATGTCGTCCTGTCCTTTGCCGTTTTGCTGCCATTCCTCCATCCCACATCCCCCTCTCGTATTTTTTAATTAAGCGCTTTCATTCAGACTTTCACCCAATTTTATTTTACTGCATTCATGATTGGTGTTCAAGATTTTATTTTCCCCATTAATATTTTGAATCTTGACTCTTACGTCCTGGGTTTTCTTTCAGGATTGACAGACAAGATTGGAGAGTGGAAGAGAGTCCTTGAGTGGAAGCCAGAGTGGAATAGAAGGAACATGATGAACGGATAGGAACGGATCAGCCTCAGAAGGAGTTGACAGGAATAAAACCCTTGAAAATGAAGACAGGATTGAGGACAGAAGTCAGTCTATGGCATCAGTAAGACATCAAAAAATTCCTGGGAAGAATTTGAATGTTGCATCACTTATTCTTCTCTGCATATCAGTCAGTTTAGCTTGTTATTGCAAAGAAATTTGCCTCTTTGGTGATAGGTCAGTTTAGCCTCATTTCAGTGACATCTCTTAAGTTTGTTCCTACTGCTTCCATACAATTTTGATTTAGGAAAGGCCATAGTTATTTCACGTTAACTTGGCTCTATAATTTTCACCTTAAGATTGCTCTACAATTTTCATCTTGGGTCTGTCTGTAATCCTTTTGCCTTAACTTGGCCCAGTTTGTAGTTTTCACCATAACTTGGCTCTATAATTTTAAGCATAACTTAGCTCTGTCTCTCACCTTGACTTGGCCCAGATTTCTTTAGCAGCTTATTTCACGTTAACTCAGACTTAGAAATACAATGTTAAGTCTCTACGTCCTTCCCATAGCACCTTTTCATGGCAGTCATATGTTGGTGTTATAACCTATTGTTGCAACTCTGCTTTAAGATAGGCTTCGTGTGCATTGATCATTCAGACCTCCTTTCCCCCAGATGCAAAGGGCCATGCGTCCATTCACTCACCATTCAAGCCCCAGAATCCTGTTTCTATTTGATACACCTAAAAACATTCACCACACTGTAGCATCACATAAGCGTATCAGATAGTGTGCATTGATACTGGACAGAAACAGCGTATGTAAATGTAGAAATTGTGAACCAGGTCAAGGTGAAAGTTTTAAGTCGGATGTTGGGATTTACTTACATTTATCATATCAGCTTTATCCCCTTTAGTGTGTTTGTTTAAAGATAGTATGCATAACCCCTTCGATACCAGCCATCTTTCTCAAGCTGCATGAAATAGTCTGGAGGTAGGAAGAAAAGTATATCTGAGTGAAGAGGGTAATTCTGTTTTTATCCCCACTAATTAGGCAACGTGTTTTGTTGGTTTATCCTTATTGCCTCCAGATGATTTTATTCAGTTCAAGAAAGGTCTGGTATTGGTATACCTTGATATGATACCCCTAGATGTGATACCCCGGTTTAATGATGGGGGTAGAAATATCACCATACCCTGCCTAACGATGGCCAAACCCTGGTTTAATGATAGGTTTTTATTTTTTTTAACCGATTTTGATGTTCTGGACTAAAATTGTGTGTTTAGGTTGATTTATAAACTGTTTTTAGACTTAGGTTTATGTGTTTTAGCCACAGTTGGGGTGAACATTGTCATTTTGGGGTACAGTTTACTAAGTTTATTTTCCAAACATATTTGATGATTTTTAGTTTTTATTTGTCGGTTTTAGTTAGTTATTTACAGGTGTTAGGCTTAGGTTAGCTTCCTTAACAGCTGTTAGGCCATTTACAATGGGTTAGCTTCCTTAACAGCTGTTAGGCCATTTACAATGGCTTTAAACTTGTTTTTGGACTCATTTGGGTGGGTTTGAACTTGGTTGGGGGGAAAACCCATGGCTTAGAAATCCATCCCTGTACTTTACATGTTAAATCTACCCTGATATACAATACCCTGCCTAATGATGGGTTTTTACCTAACCAATTGCATAGTTAAACTGGAGTGTACGTGTATTGAAGGGGTTAAACAAACTGGAAATTAATGGCAGGCCCCTAATTTTTTAAGTCAGTTTATCAAATGACTGTGGTGGTTTGATCAGCCTTCATCCCATACTTCAGAATGCAGTCAGCAACCAAATATACTTAAGAAAATAATAGGGTCGACATTCCATTTTGGTTTTGGGTTTAACCATATGTTGTACAGTTTGCAAAGGCTCCAACATGCTTGCATAAGTCTGCCTTTAACACCTAATTGCAGTTCTACATGCTGCTTGATATCTGGCTGCCTCCCTGTTCAGTCCCTTATTCCTGAGGGCACACTGACATTGTTCCAGGTTTTTTCACTCTTTTACCTCTACCCCTGACACAGCTCACTCCCTGTGCACCCAGTTGTGGTTTAATGTGTGGACTGAGGATAGACCCATGTTCCTATACTCCATATGGGTTTAGGCTTCACTTGCCCATGCCATAATTGGTTTGAACATAACCCCATGTATTAATTGGTTAGTGAAGCCCCATAGCACCTATTCCTGTCATATTGCTTACTGTTCCCAGTGCTACATAATTCATTGCCACACTCTGCATAGGTAATGTACAAAAAGATAGTGTGGAAGAGTTGATATATGTGAGACATATGTGCTGGAAGAAGTTCAGAGAGCTGTTGCCTCTCCTGACATTGAGAGGACTTTCCCTACGTGGTAAGGGATCTTTGTGTGCGGCATGTGTCAGGAGTGTGATGCTGTATGGTAGTGAGACCTGGACAGTAAAGGAAGAGGATATTTGTAGGCTTAGACATACAGAAATGACAATGATTAGGTGGATGTGCAGTGTGTCCCTGAGTGCAAGGCCTGGGGGGGCTGGGTTTACGATGGAAGAGTCGAGAGGTAGGGTGGGACTGGAGTGTATTGGTGTTGTGATGAGGAGGGATAGACTGAGATGGTTTGGGCATGTGGAGAGGATGGGGGATGATAATTGGGTGCAGAAAGTGAGAAGTGTGAACGTTGGGGTTAGGGTTGCAAGAGGTAGACCAAAAAAAGACCTTGGACGAGGTCATTGACTATGACCTCGGATAAGGGACTGAATAGGGAAGCTGCCAGAGATGGAAAGCCATCATTAGGTGACAAGGCCTTCAAAAACAAGGAACGATATCAAAGAATAAAACAGTATGGAAAAGGTGTTAAGAACAGAGTATGGGACTTGGTAATTTTACTCTTGCTTTCACCTGACTGTCACTCATGTTTTTAGTGCCAGGACTCTTGCTAACTGCCGATGGTTGCGAGCCATATGGCTCCTAAGGTTTCAGATGAACGATATCAAAGAATAAAGCAGTATGGAAGAGGTGTTAGGGAGCCTTCTTACCTGATTAGAGTAGGGCCTTGGTAATTTTACTCTTGCTTTCGCCTGACTGTCACTCTCGTGTTTTGTGTAGTTCCAAGACTCTTGCTAACTGCCGATGGTTGCGAGCCATGTGGCTCCTAAGGTTTCAGATTTACAAGCCGAATAAATTTTTAGTAGCCAAACTGACTACGAGCCAAAATATTTTTTGAGCAATAAATAATTTTATTTGCATATTGTGATGATTAGAATCGTATATTGGGGTTTGTTGCTGGTGTATATTGTTGATTATGTCTGTTTTTAAACATTCACAGTGGCAACAAGGAGTCTTAATAATCGATCACAATGTGCCTTTTTGTTCATTTGTGAGATTTCCTTTTGTAGTTTACTGGGTTTTGAAGTGGATGTATTTTCTCCTCACCAAAAGGTGACTTGCATGTAAAATTTGTTTGCCAAAGGGAAAAAATACTCACATTTGCGAGCTGTGGCTTGCCAAACGAGCCCTGAGTGCAGTCTTATAATTAAGGTTTTTGTTGTTTATTGGTGTTTAGTGGTTTCATAATTATGGTTTGTAGTTTATTGGTATCGTTTAGTGCAGTCTTATGATTACAGTTTGTTGTTCATTGTCATTTAGTGCAGTCATATGTCGACGGGTTTGTGGTTTATCATTTAGTGTGGTCTTATGATTACGGTTTGTGGTGTCATTTGGTGCAGTCTTATGATTGCAGTTTGTGGTTTGTCATTTAGTGCAGTTTCATGATTGCGGTTTTTGTCATTTAATCCTCTAGTTACCTATTGACGCAGGCTGTGTCCTACCGTGTGTGAGTACTTACGACAGTCCTGGGTGCCCAAGGCTACACACAGACACACGTACGTGCGTGCGCGCATCACCCCATTATTCCCACACACTTGATAGTACATTAACAGTTTTACCCTCACACCCATATTTATGCTTCAGTATATTCAGTATATTTTTTTTCCCCCTTATCCTGAATAAATGCACGTGCTTGTGATGTAAAAAAGATCAGTTGATTGTAAATTATGCTTTAATATATTATTTTACTCCAGTTTTATTCAGTTTTTTCTCATAGAAATACAATTTTTATGGTAAATGTTGCTGAGAAAGTTATGGGGAATGTATTGGCTACATTTTGGTGTACAAAGAATTACTGTTGGCACAGAATGTGAAAGGAAAGCATTTTATGCTCGAGCAAGGGACGATGCTGGGTGCGGCATGGGTTGAGCGCATTGAAGGAATACACGGGGACACAAGTAGTGCTTTGTTCACGTCCAGAAATAATTCCATAACGAAAAACAGGCCATTTTGTTGGACGCAACCGGTGTCAGCTGGTAACGAGCGGTTTAAATGTGTGCAGATGCAGCCAGCATCATTTGGTAACTAACAGTTGAACTTTGCACAACACCCATAAGTGTGAAAGGGTTAATGCAGTCTTACAATTGATTTTTGTCATTTACTGGTTACGTTTTTTTCAGTGCAGCCTTATAATTACAGGCTTTTGTCATTGTCACTTAGTGGTTTTGTAATTGTCATTGTCAGTGTAGTGTTTTATAATCCCTACTTTGTGTTTTACTGCCACTAAGCTGTGAAATAACCTGCCAAAGGACAAAACTCTGGGCCAAGTTAACATGAAATGAGTATAGATAACAGATGCAATAAACAGTACTGGGCAAAATAACTAATGAAGATGTGTTAAGTGTCTCTCATGCTAGTAAGAATATTGTTGGTAGTGTTTTATATGTTTGAATCACCTGTTATATATTTTTTTCTCTTTTCAGGATATCCCAAGACTGATACGGAATAGAGAAGATGGCTGTAGAAGTTTGAAGTGAAGATGGAAGAAGTTGAACAAGGAGTGAAGACATGAATGATCTTTTTGAACTCTGTGGAGCAAAGATATGGACAGTGAGCATGAAACCTTATGTAGCTGCTACCATCATGGGTGCCCTCGACATCTTCCAAGGTGAGACTTAACTTTCTCTTTGACACATTGCTTTGATTGCTTGTGACCTCAAAACACAAGTTAATTTTATGGTCAAAAAGTCAAGTTGGTGTAAAGGTGAGTTTATCTTTTGATCTATAGCCAGATGCCTTAATCTCATGGATTGCCACAAACAATTCACCTCCTTGTGTCCATCCCAAAAATCTGTCTATCTATTGCCAGACGCCTCAATCCCGAACGGGGTGGCCACAAACAAATCGCCTCCATGTCACTCTGTCCCCTGCCATTTCACTACCACTCTCCCAACTCACACCCCCCTCTCTCATATACCTCTCCACTCCATCCCTCCATCTCATCCTCGGCCTCCACCTCACTCACATACTCTCTCCTCGTCAATCTTTCACTCTCCATCCTCTCCACATGCCCAAACCACCTTAACGTGTTTCTCCTAACACTTCCCATCACGTCCTCAACCACACCACAACGCTCCTTCACTTCCTCATTTGTTAGTCTGTCTCTCCATGTGACTCCACATGCTCCTCTCAAATAACTCATTTCCACTGCTCTCACTCTTGACTTCTGTCCTTCCAACAGGGTCCAAGCTTCACTTCCATATGTCAGAGTTGGTATCACAATACTGTCATGTAACAACTTTTTCACTTCCATGCTCACCTCCCTGTTTCTTATCACTGCTTTCAACGAACCAGCAACCTTCCTTCCCTGCTGTACCCTTTCGAGCACTTCACCCTCCAGACTACCATCCTTACTCATCACACTGCCCAAGTACTTAAATTCACTCACATTCTCCATATCCTTCCCATCCAATCTCACTGTACACTCACTGGCTTCACTTCTCTCGAAGACCATCACTTTACTCTTCCCCACATTCACCTTTAGATTCCGTTTCTTACACAAAATAATCATACAAATTTTAATCCCCAAAGCAAAAGTAGGAAATGCATATAGCTGTGTAATGGGTTGAAAATGGTGATTCAGATTCATATTGGTTGCTTGTTGGAAAGAACTTTTGTGCATGATAGTTGCTTACAGGGTTGATGGTAGCCAGGCATATACTGTAATATAAAGTGGAGTGACTTAGCATTAATATTGATTGTGCACACTTCGTATTGTTTATAAAGGCTTGCATGTTGGCCGTGGTCATGTAATGGCGGCTTTCCATATTGCTCAATCTCAAGTAACCTTCATATTCTGTCCCATATCCCTGAAGTCACTATTCAATGTTGTATAGTTTATAAAGGCTCCAATGTGCTTATATCGGCTTGGTCACCTAATGGTGGCTTTCCATTCTGCTCAATCTCTAGTAGCCACCCTGTTCAGTTCTGTATCCATAGTCACACACTGTTCAGTATTTTATCATTTAAAGACTCCAACCTGCTTGCATCTATCAGTCTTGGTCAACTAATGGCAGCTGTCTATGCTGCTCAGTCTCTGGTAGTCTCCCTATTCAGTCTCTTATCCCTGAGGTCACACACTTCCTGAGCCCATCCCAGATCTTTTTTAATCTGCTTTTCTGAACCCTACCCCCATTTCTAGTGCTCAGTAATTAGATATCCAGAGGTCTGAATTTAGTCTTTTGCCAGCTTGCTCATTACCTACAACATTGAGATTTTTGGTGAGAAATTCAAAAGGGAAGAATTAAAACCATTCTGACACTAGTGAGATAACGAGCATCTGGGTCATCCTATCAGTAAATGTAACTACGGACTTGTTACCTTCCTCCCTCAAGCATCATGTTGATTGTGGTTAGGGAACGTACCAAGCCTTTTATCCAATTAGCCAGCACAAGAAAATGCAAGAGTGAACTTTTGTCAGCTGTTAGCACACACAAAAATATGGTTACAGTTGGTTGTGAAATAACAGATTATAGTGCTTATGTATTTTTTGTTCTTTGCTACTTAGTGAAATGGCAGACAGGGTGACATGGAGGCAATTTGTTTGTGGCCACCCCTTATGAGATTAAGGTTTCCAGCAACAGATAGATGCCACTTTATATATAAGGACATGAACTAGGACTCACACTATGTCGCACAGGTTTGAGGCATCTGGCAGTAGATAGATACTTTGTTCATAAAGTCCTTGGCTAGGCTGTTGAATCCTGAAAATAGTGGTGCTGATTACCCTGGAGTGTACACCAAACAGTAACTTAAATTCCATCAGTGTCTTATTCCTTCCCAATTGTCATTATTTTTTTTTAAGACCCCAATCCAGTGTAACTGTTGTTTTACACCAATTTGGCCCAAATTTTCGTCCTTCAGCTTGTTTAACATAGCTCGGTGGCAAAGACAGTGCTTCAGGTCTAAAGCCTTTCCCCAGCGTTTCTTCCGGACTAGCATTGTATTGTTCCAAATCTGTTCTTGCATCTCAGCATTTAGGATGGAGAGATGT
>JAGKTI010018586.1:0-10588 GCA_018397915.1 Birgus latro | reverse complement strand
CCTCTCTCTCTCTCTCTCTCTCTCTCTCTCTCAGTTAATTTCCTGTGTGTGTGGAAGGGATGGGGAGGTGGGGGGGGAGGATATTTGCTATCTTTAAATCTGGTCTAAAATTGCCATCTCTCTATCATGAATGCTGCGTTGTAACACGAGATTAATACTACGATCCTAGTCATAAAGAAGTGCTGCAAAAGACGTAGAACAGTAGCCATGTCTTCTGCCACTAAGTAAAATAGGCTTCAAAACGTAAGTATCTGGGCCAAGGTAAGATGAAAAGCGTATAGCACTTCTTTTGTACCAGTTAAATATCTGCATAGAGCTCGCTAATACTCTCTTGCGTGTTATTTATGCAGCTGATGTTCATATTACAAAGCCATATAAGACATACTCCTAATCTATGAGAATGAGCCAAGAGCACAATTTTCCAACATACTAATTTAATTTTCTTTTCCTACCTTCAGGGGTTTTAATTCAGCTTAGGATGGATCTTTCCTCTTCAAGGGGTTGATGGAGGCTATATATAACCCATCCAAATGTCTATCCTAAATTCAGTATCATCGTTTTATGGTATCAATAATGAAGCACAAAATACATTATCGTTGGGGTAAGGTTAAGACAATATATGCAAGATGTTTTACCAAGGAAGAGGTGCTATGGTTCATTCATCTGAAGTTGGTTCAGCTTTTCGCCGTTTTGGGGCCTACCTCACATAGCTTAATGACAGAATAAGGTTATAATACTGCTCTAAATGATGTCCATAGCACTTCATAAATAATCATGTTCTAGTGTTAATCTGTTGCTACGATTTAGCATTCAAGATGGTGAGATGACAATTTTTTGGCCAAGTTAAAGCAAAAAGAGTATAGAATACCTCCTGAACGTACGAGAATACGAGGCCTCATAAATGCAATGCCCAGGCTTCTCGGACTTAATGAACCTTGATTAAAGCATTTTTCCTCTCGTCTTTTGTGCCGGGTAAGTTTTTACTACCACTGCTGCCCTTTGGCCCCATCTTCCTTCTCACGTTGTAGATGTGTTGTTGTTGTTGTTGTTGTTCTCCAGGCTCATCTGAACGTGAACTCAGTGGACTGTAGGCTTAAGCTGCCCTCCTCGTGTATTTCCACCATCCTCTTTTCGAAGGCTGGAGGAATTAAGGGATGTACACATAACCAGGCAGGGGTTATACTCGTACCTGTGCCATCATGTGGAAGCGCATCTCTGCAGCACCTCCTTCACAAGTAAAAACTCTTGTGATCTTTCCACTTCGTTTCCCTCTTAGGACTGCATTTACAGACTCTCTTAAACTTAAGTCGTATATAAGGACTCCATAAACGCTTGTCTTCACTCACACGCCTACTAAGCCCTTCACAGGCAAACTAGAATGAGTAACAAAATGCAAAAATATAAAAGATGAAAAAACGTGTGATATCAAAACTTCTTTGCCGTAATAACTGATAAGGAATCTCCATGACTACGGCGCCTTGGTTTCCCTCCGTCATTACTCTCTATGATTCATTATTTCTCTCACTCGCCACCCTTCCCCTTCCCCTCTGCATCAGATTTCTCAACAGTATTTCAACAACATACCGCCACACTCTGCGCCTCACATTTCTCCCCTCGTTCTCTCTCTTATAAAGTAGTTTTATAAATCTCTTCAACCGGATGAAGGTATTTTTTACTTTATTCTTGCACCCGCCTGACAACTTTATTAAATTTGGAAGAGAGATCTATTATTGAAGAGGGGTTTCATGAAGGCTATCTCTATTTCCTCCAGTTCAGCAATTTACTCCTACGTTTTATAAAATCGCTTGGAGTCAACAAGAATACAGGTGAGAAAGATCGCCGGACTGAAGAAGCTAACGATTATTATCCCCACCATTATTCCATATAGTTGGAGTATTGAATCGCCCCTGTCCGTCCGTTCGTCCGTCTTTTCATCCCGGCCTGTATCTCGGAAACTACCAGGCTTCATATCACACAGAAAGATAGAGTATGTGTCGTGGTTGATGCCCGTCCATGTAAAATTGCCATATCGTCTGAACTTTACGACCTATGATCATATATGGAAAAATCTCTCGTGTTATATTTTGGAAACATCTTGCTGGATTTTCTTCATATCTTACAGAAAGGTAGAGTATGAGTCCTAGCTAATGTCCCTATATATGAGACTGCCATACGTATTAGTGCATATCTATATATTCGTTACCATATGGTGGGGATATGTCTTTGCTGAAGGCTTGTTTTACTTTGGTTTTGTCTTGGTATTAAATGCATAACTAACGACAGGCGATTTTACTCAGCTGAGATAAACCTCGAGGGGCGTGAAGGTTAAAAATTACCTCCATTAATTTCATGCCCCACTTCATTACTTTTTTTTGGTCGCCCCTTAATATCTTAATTATTTCCCCACTCCTCGCTAAAGTGTTCATTCCTCACGTCCAGAGGGAGCTCATGGTGCACTGGTAAGCACGTATGATGGTGGTGGTGATGATAATGATTACTGCAATACTGGCAATGGTAATGATACGGATGATGATGATGATGATGATGATGATGATGATGATGATGATGATGATGATGGTGATGATGATGATGATGATGATGATAATAATAATAATAATAGTAAGAATAATAATAGTTATCACCTAGAAGAACAGCAGTTTGATTCTAAGCCGGTATGACTGTTAGGAAAAGCTTGTTTCCTCTTGTCCGTCTACGCCCACCAGTACAGATGGGGACCTGCATGTTTATTTGATCGTTGCTTGTAGTATTTCAGAGGAATATTGGGACTTAGTAAAAGTTAAATGTCTGCCTTAAAGACTCTCGTAAAGTCGATGACTATTAATCTAAGTCTTCTTCTTCTTCGTCCTCTTCTCCTCCTCCTACTCCTCCTCCTCGTCTTCTTCTTTCTCTTCTTCTTCTTCTCACATTCCTTTAGACACTCCTCATTAGTTTTTTTACTTCACTTCCATTTAAATCATCCCTGTTATACTAATAATTCCCAATAATTACATCTTCCATAATCCCCCCAACTTCCTGACTCTCTGCTCCATTCAAATTGCTCACCCTCTCTCCCACTCCCTTTCATGTCTACAACATTTCCTGCTCTCACACAGCCCTCCGCCTCTCCACATCCACTTCCATTAACCCTTCCATGGGGGAGAGTTTCATGACCTGAATAAAATCGTTCGTCGTAAAAGGAAATAAAATACTACACTATTACACTGTTTTTTCTTTAACTTGGCCCCGATTTTCGTCCCTCTGTTGCTTATTCCACGTAGCTCAACTGCAGAAAAGGATAATGCTACAGCCCTACATCCTTTCCATAGCATTTCTCCGTGACTAGCATCAGATTCTAAAGTTAATCTATTGCCACAACTCAGCGTTCAAGATGGAGACGGCAATTTCTCGCCAAGTTAGTGTAATAAAGGGAATAAACTGGTTATTCCCGGTCGAAACGTCAGCCGTCATAGTTTTTAATATTTTTTGTAGCTTAGGTGTCTCAGGAGCATAAAAATGTGGTCGATTCTCAGCCAGAATATAATGCAATGAAGGTATTACTCTGCCAGAAGGTAAGTATTTAAAACCATTGGTGCACCCAACCTTACTCATTGTACCGCACCTTCCTTCAGTATCTCATTTCTTATCCCACAGCCATGATGACGTTTCTTTTTCCTCGCTGCCAATAAACGATTTTACTCAACTTAGGAAGGATTTCTAGTCATTTAGAATTACATATATGTATGTATATAAAACCCAGCGAGTCTGAAAAATCTGAACAGAGAAAACTCGTCTGGAGGTAGCAAACATAAGCTTATCTAATACGTTAATGTTGTGAATGGATTAAGTCTCTCTTCAGTCTGCATAATCTTTTCTCTCCTCAGTAGACTTCTTTTTGTGATTCTTGTGCACCCTCTTCACCTCCTAGTTTCCTCTTCCTTTTCCACTCCCCCCCAATCAACCCTCCCCTTCCTTCCCTCCTGTCCAATCTCCTATCTCCGTCTGATCCCTTCCCTTCCCTTCCCTCCCTCTCACCCCTTCTTTTCCCCCTCTTTCACCACCTTTCCTTCTCTCTCGCCACTCCCCTTTCCTTCCTGTCCCCAACTCCGTTCCTTCTCTCTCACCACTTTCCTTCCCTCACCCTCACCACTTCCCTTCCCACCTCGTTACTTCCCTCCCTCTCATCACTTACCTTCCCTCACCCTCACCCTTTCCCTTCCTTCCCTCTCACAATTTCCTTTCCCTCCCTGTCATCACTTCCCATCCCTCCCTCTCATCACTTCCCCTCCCTTCCTTCTCTTACCTCCCTTTCCCTTCTTCTCCTCCCTTCCCTTCTATCTCTCTCACAACTTCCCTTCTCTCCCTATCACCGCTTCCCTTCCCTCATTATCACCACTTCCCTTCCTTCTCTCATCATTCCCTTCTCACAATTTTCCTCCCTCCCGTCACTTCCCTTCCATTAATTCTATTCTTTTATTTCCTTCCCATTCATCACTTGCCTCCCCTCCCCCTCCTTTCACCCTTTCCCTCCCCTTCTTTCCAAAATTTTCCTTCCATCCTTCCATCTCACTAGTTCCCTTTCCCTTCCTCTAACCACTTCGCCATCATTCTTTCCCTCCCTTTCTTTTCAACACTTCCTTCCTTCCTTCCTTCCTTCCTTCTTCCCTTCTCATCACTCCCCTTCCCCCTCTCACCACTTCCCTTGCCTCCTCTTCATTACTTCCATCCTTCTCATCACTTCCATTCCCTTCCTTTCATCATTTCCCTTCCCTCTTCCTCACCACTTCCCTCCCTCTGGTAACTTTCCTTCTCTCACTTTTTTTTTTCCATCCCTCCCTCTCGTCACTTTCCTCCCCTCTCTCCCTGCCGCCTCCCCGTTCCATCCCTCCAGCCACTTCCACTTTTGAACCCCTACTCCACTTCCATCACTTTCTCACAACTCCATCACTTAACTCTGCCTTTCCTGCTTTCTCCTTCGTCCCACACTCCATTTGCCTTTAACCTCCTGCCTTTCCTTGTCCTGCCTTTCCCCTACTGTCACACTCCTCATGCCTCGCCCTCTCCTGCCTCACCCTATCTTGCCTAACCTCCTCCTGCCTTAGCCCTCCTGCGTAGCCTTGTGTGCCTCCTCCCCCCTGTCCCAACCCTTCTGGCTCCCTTTCTCCTGCCTAAACCCCATCATCTAGAGTGGCTTTCTCCCCCACCTTTCCAACTCCTCTCTCCCCTCTCCCCAACCTGATCCCCCACCCCCTTGCCTCCCCCTCTCCTCCCTGGTCCCCCACCCCCTTGCCTCCTCCTCTCCCCCCTGTCTGTCCTCATTATCTTGCATGGCCTCCACCCTCACTTCCCTGCCTCCCCCTCCTCCCTCACCCCACCTTTCGCCCCAGTCCCCTGCTTCTGCCCTCCTGCCTCTTCCCTCATTTTCAATTGTTCTCCCATTACTCTTGCCTCATCCCTCCTTTTCCCCTCTTTCCCCCACTCCCTCACCCCCCCTTTTCCCCGCTTTCTCCTCCCTCCCCCCCCCTCCCATTGGCCTGCCCCCCATCATCTTGCCTGGCCTGGTCCCTCAACGCTGCAGCCGAGGATCGATGAGGGTAGTCTGGCTGACTCACTGGCCTCACCTCCTGCTGACCCCGGCCTTACGACTGACTTAAATAAACACACACACACACACACACACACACATACACATACACACCCTTGCACAATTAACACCTTCAACCCGAGGACGCCACTCATTTTTTTTCTAAACACTGTCAGATGATTTTATTCGACTAAGGAAAGATATGTGAAGTAAATAGGGGCTGTATCTGTCCCCCAAAAGTCTCTCCTACGCCCAATATAACAGCATAAGGCCCAAGTAATAATCATACAGAATACATCATCTCAAAGGGGCTACGTGTTGGGACTGCGACATGAAGGAAACCATCACACACCTTAATTCCAGCAGGGGTGGTCACTAAGAAATAGCTCCATGTCGCCCTGCCTTTCTTCGTCAGGCTGCCCTTTCTCCAGCTAACACCATCCTAACTCATATGCCTCTCCTTCACCTCCCTCCAACTCACATGCCTCTCCTTCACATCCCTCCATCTCATTCTCGTCCCCTCCTTTTTCCTTGCGTCATTCTAATACACTCATCTAGTCAGTCTTTCATGCTCCATTCTCCCCACACGGCCAAACCATCTCAAGGTGTATGTACCGTATTGAAATTTATTAACATCCATATATTTCTGATATCGACATATACATATAGTTAACAATGGTTTTAACCTATCAACACAGCTACGAAAATGCATTAATACATCAATAAAAAGTGCAAAACTAACTGAGGTGCTAATTAGTCTACTTACAGGCAAATTATATTATGCTGTATATATACCATTCAATCTGCTGTATAACACTACATCTCGGGAAAAAAAGCACAAGCAAAAAGATTACTGATATTTCTCCTATTTAGTAACGACCCCTCCTCCCGTGACTCACCAAGCTCCACTTAATCCCTGATCTATTCCTTTATCTGATACCTCGTGTTTTAATAATCTACTCTCGCTATACGGGTGGGTCCCTGATATGTTCTAAATACCACAGTCCTTGTCATTCGGCTGGAGTGGCATGTCAGTTCCGTACGTAGCAAAACTTCAGTGCACATTTTTCTTTCTCCTGTAAATAGCTAAAATCATCGTGAAAAAAAAAGGCGACATAACGAGGACATTCTCTACGTCATTCAGTGCCCGTTCATTCTTTATGGCCGGCCAAGTACCTGGAACTATTTCTCCGGTACGCTGCGTTCCACTTCATCAAACATGCCACATTGCTCACCAATGTTCCTCTCTCTCTCTCTCTCTCCCTCACACACACACACACACACACACACACACACACACACACACACACACAAACACAAACAAACTTCATACCAGTCCAAGTCGCGTCCAGCAGTTGTATTCTGTATATAAATGATTTGTCCCTTCACTCACTGCCACACTCAGCCACTCTCACTCTCCCGCATCTATCAACACTGCAGATCCCCCTACCCTCCCTCCTCCCCACCGGCAGACACACAATCCCCTTCTTGCAGTGAGGAGGAGGGGGATTTACTGTTATAATGGTTAGTTGTATTCTAGGGGAAGGTTTGTGACCCTTAACATATTCGTCTGTCTTAATGTTTCTCGTGTAGTCGAGAGGCATTTTCTCCCACCCCTCGTCTTTTAATGAGAGACAAGAGCACTATCACTGTTCCTGCACGAGGGTATAAACAACGGATTTTCCGGATTTGCAGGTTATTAATATGTGGAGAGATTTCACCATGCGATCCCCACAGAGTGACTGAGGATTCATTTAACTTGCAACACGGCCTGTGCTAGTTATCAAGTGCTGTCCGTTTCACCGATGGGGTTCAAGGGGTAAAAATCCTAACCTTGACCCTGCCAGTGTGTGGATCCAGGTAACTCCCGCTGCATGGGATGAAACAAAGCGTCCATGATTGCTTTAAGCCAAGTGAGTGTGGTAGCTCTCTCTCTCTCGTATTCTCACCGGCATAGGCTTCGCAGCAGCTCTTCCTATGCGATGTATCAGGCATAATAATCCTTAACATTCTGTTGTACGCTATTTATGCCCTTATAATAATATCACAGGTCGCATCGATAACACACCGTGCAGGAGGACATACAGGTGTAATATGCAAAGTATACCGCTGAGGAAGAGATAGCACGAATCTCCTATGCCGTTTACAATACATCCCTCACTGGTGGGAGAATTATGACACAATGAACTCTGCTGGTGTTTAAAAATAACAGAAGTCCTCTCAATGTCAGGAAACCTCTACTATTTTATTCCAGTAACCTTTGGCGTTTTTATTCATCGGTGAGTCGTCATACGAGTCTCAGTTAAAATGAAAAATTAAATTATTTCAGTTTGTAGACACATGATCCTTTTTTTTTTTTTACGTGTCCGACTCTGCGCAAAGGCTTCAGGGCCTCTGGGACTTCCAGTAGTCCTCCTTGGGGCCCAGTAGTCCTCCTACATCTCCATATGTCACCACTTCGGCGCTAACACCCACCATCCATATTGAATACATGCTAGGGCTCTCTTACAGGACTGGTGTACTGGTGATAGCGGGGGTACTTTTATGACATGTCAGCGGGTCATCTGGTAGATGGGAAAAGTCTGTTTTTTAAGACATTCAAATCATTAAACAGTTCCCTGCTCCAGCCGGGATTCGAACCTGGGTCCATTAGGACTGCAGGCCGCCTCTCTACGTTACTAACTTAAACCATTCATATGTACGTCCAATTCAGCTCCAAACTAAAGCATATCCATGGCAAGATCAAGTTTTACATATACAGTATATTTTTAACCTATTGTCAGTTGTTAATCCCAGTCTTCATCCTGAGTGACTTGGATAAAAACTCCTCTAAACCTCTGTGTCACAGCTCACCATTTCAGCATGCATGCACCCACGCACGCACGCGTTCGCAGGCACAAAATCGCGCGCGCGACACACACACACACACACACACACACACACACACACACACACACACAACACCCATCTACACCCACCTACACAGTCAATTCCAGGTCAATCAAACAAGTGTACTGGAATACTGAGAGAATAAACTATATATGTGTGTAGAGTGTGAGGGTGGGAGTAGGAGCGTTGCGTCATGGAGGGGCAGGATATGTAGGCTACCACGCGTTGCACAGCTGATGAGTAGATGGGTAGGTTGTTTAAGCAGGTAAACACACACACACACACACACACACACACACACACACACACACACACACACAATCCTACACAAAGCAACACACACACACACTCCTACACAAAGCAACACACACACACACACACACATCTGTGGGCGCTCACCTCCTCCAACAGTAAATAATTAATCAGCCCTAAAAATCAGACATCCAGGTGGTTACAACAGCCAGCCCACTCAAACCCTCCTGCTCCTGACAGATTAACACATCATTTTAATTAAACACTAATTATCCAGGGACGATGATCACTACATACTGGTACTAAAAATCTGTTGACCTCTTCACTATGATACTTTTCTTTTCTTTTTTCTTGCTCTCCTGTCCACTCGAGAATTTTCGAACTGGAGGGGTTTGGTATTGTCTTTATTAACTCCTTTATTTCTAAATGTTTCCCAGAGGTGAATAATCAAAATAGGCTTGTGGCAGTGAGAAAACAACAAAAGTGCCATCAGATTCAAGGAATTAAATGAATCTCAAATGTCATACTTTCACATAACACACCTTGCCGTCAACAGAAACTACATTCAAACGGTTACACGAAAAACAGGAGTACACAACAGATCAAAATCCATTAGAACAGCAGCGATCTCCGAACTAATCACATTTTGTTTGTCAGGTATTACAATCTGCTTATATGTATTCCATTAACTAGCCAGTATTTTGTGACTAGCTGCATCAGAACAGAAATAATTGCTCTTAACACTCTGGCTGTGGCTGGTGCGCATGTGTATTTTATTCAAGGTAACGCCAGATTACGCCAGATTCTTTATTTTTTCTTTTTTTTTCTGCTAGTCTATTGAGGGTTTAGCAGTCAAAGGCTTCAGAAACTATACTGTGTAACCCTTCCTCTGGTCCTGACACATATAGGAATGATATTTAAGCTAGCACTATATTGGTGTATTCAGTAAGGAGAAGGTCCGTCAGTCAAAACGTCAAGAATATTATACCGTACGAGGCTTCCAGTACTTAGGCGTAATCGTAATCATCATCATCATCATCGTCATCAATCATCGTCATCATCACCACCACAATCATTATCATCATCATCCTATCCTTTTTCTCCCAGTCAGGAACATATGGGCTTGGGGGTAGGTTAATCAGTCCAGATATGTGAGGACAGAGCGACCAGTGTCCTGCCCCTGAGTTGCACTGGGTGAGTAATAACCCCATTGACCCCGCGGATTTAAATTCATATAAAATGTTGGAGCCTCTAACCCAGTAAATCACCAGAAGTCCATTATTGCTTATATGATTTTCACCCATCGTAGAGCTGTAAATGGTTTCCTGGAGTGTGGGAAATAATTTTGCTAGTCACTCAGTGTAGAGTCACCTTAGGGAAGCACTACATCAAGTGAGAGGATGGTAGGCGCCCACACCTATCACTGCCATTCTGACTGCCTCGTATGGTGTGCAATGCGTGCCACTATATTCAAGTAGATTGTGCACTGTGAGCGGGATATGCAAGAGTGGAGGTGGGACAAAAGCCAACACAAACAGGAAAATATATATATGGCCACACTAACAGCATAACCTCCACCATTCATTCCACACGCCACAAAGAGCCAAAAGAAAACTACAGACTGAGTCGCATTATGTAACGGAGGGAGAGGTGTGTGGTTTGGGGGAGAGCCGTCGTTACAGAATACATAATTTTCATCAGACAGCCCCTCACAGCAAGCAGCGTTAGACACAGACAGACACACGCAACGACAAACAAGACGACAGACAGACAGAGGGATAGGGAATTTCAAGCACATGCAGCAAGCCACATATATATAGAGAAAGAAACCGATCGAGCTATTTTTTTCCCCGTGTTGTTCGTGCA
>JAGKTI010018585.1:0-17600 GCA_018397915.1 Birgus latro | reverse complement strand
TAATGTTACTTTCATTCATACTACTGTTAGGTGTATTATCACGTGCATAGATCCATATCCAGTTCCATGAGAAGTAATTATATCGAAGTTTCAGCAGATTTCAATACACATTAATGTATGGAGTTTGGTTCCCAAATATTTATCCAAAGTTTTCTAAGAGATATACTAAAACCCAAGTAACAGCTATAACTTATATTGCCACAAAAGTCCTTCTCTTGCCTTGTCATCTCGAGAGGCACATATCCACCTACCTACTTATTCACCTACCTATTCAACCCATCCAACACAACCCACCGACCTCACCTCGGCCACTCACCTTGCCCAGCCTCCTGGGCGATCCACCCAGCCCACCAATCCCGGCCATTCACCCAGCCCACCGACCCGTCCAACCACCCACAGCACCCCGGCCACGCAATCATCTCAGTCACCCAGGCGACCACCGTGCCCTCTCACTCTGTCGAGACACCATGGCTGCACACCCTGGTGACCCACTATGCCCACACATTCCGACGACCAATCTTGCCCACCGACCCCTACCACTTACCCCCTATCCTGATCACCCAACAATGTCATCTATCGCATCCACCCACACAACGCTCCCACCTCTCCCCGAACACTCACCCTGCCCACCAACCCCACCCTTGAAATCCACCCATCCTATCCACCCACTCCTCCCACCGACCCACCCGCCCATCCACTGTAGCACCAGTCGGGCAGGGTGGTACTCCCAAGGTGAATGGAAAGCTGATGACAGGGAGAGCTGGAGCTCCCGTTTCATCAGCCCTCGGGACTAGCTCCATACCATCCCCCTTTGCAGAACTTTTTCAGTGTTTCTGAAATACAGGAGTTAGGGGTTGAGGCCGCAGACGACGCGACGGCCGATGCAGACGACACCAACACCTCCAACCCCCCCAGTACCACCGGGGGTTCGCCGCTGACACTGAGCGGCTCGGTGCAGGAACAGCGCACCTGTATCCCTCCCCGGCGCATCTCTTACTCCCAGCCGATACCCCGGAAAGGTAGCAGTCGCCGGTGCCTAGTCTCCGGCCGAAATTCCACTCGCCAGGTAAGGGGTGGAGTTTACAACTCCACGCAACGCCGCGGTATTTGCCATTGTCATACCGGGTACGAAGCAGAACCGGCCATAGTCCGTTCCCCAGTTGCATCCCCGCTGCAGGGCCGCGGCACGGACGCGTGTTGGTCGGGCAGGGCAGGCCGCAAGTCGTCCAACTCCTGTAGTCGTTCCTCCCAGAGTAGCGCTGCAGTACCGACCACAAGCCGTACTGGGTATGAGGCAGGATCAGCCATAGTCTGTCCCTCTGCTACTAGTCCCCTTAGCTCCACGGTACGGGCCATTAGCCACACCAGAGCTACAACCCCTTGTGCCGCTACGACGTCGGCCACTAGTCACGTCAGGCCAGAGGTACAGCAGGTCACTAGCCGCCCTGGAGCTGCAGTCCCCTGTGCCACTACGACGTCGGCCATTAGTCACGTCAGGCCAGAGGTAGGGCAGGCCACTAGCCGCACTGAAGTGTTGTCCCCTGTGCCACTACGACGTCGGCCATTAGTCACGTCAGGCCAGAGGTAGAGCAGGCCACAGTCCGCTTCTCTCCCACAGGATATCCTGCAGCCAGAGAGGACCCTTCCTCCGAGATGTGGCAAGGCCTCACCCGAGGTCTGGGTTTCCTGCAACTCTACCAGTGTGAACAGTGGCCGAAGCGGAGCCCCAGCAGACCCAGCAGCCGACGTCGGGCCCTGTCCACTACTCCCCCGGCCCGAGGTTCCCGTGTGCCAATCCTGATGGCGACGCTGCCCTCCAGCCGTTGCCGCAGTCCAGCCACCCCGGGTTCCAGTACCCTGCGTCCTCAGTCACCCTGGGAGTGCCCCGAACACCAGGGTGCGACTTACCTGTGGGCGAGACCTCTCCGAGTCTCTCCCAGACTCGACGTCAGGCCTGTCTCCTGGCTCTCTTCGGGCCAAGCCCTTAGTCCCATGACTACATGTGGGGCCCTGTCCAGGATTACATCACTCTGTCCTTCCTCTGGATGGAGGAATCAACCTGCAGCCCACCTGTGATAGTGAAGTGAGTGGACTTTGCCTGTGTGTGCTTTGTAGACCCAGATATATGTGTGCATTAGTTTATACCATGCGAGTGATTCTCAATAGTATATTCTAGTGATAAGTGACCAGGAGCCCAGAATGTAAGAGTGGACGAGCCTAATAGTAACTTTGGCCTAATTTATATCCCGAGTGAAGTCTCACGCATCCCCGAGTGAACGAAACGCCACAGTGACCAACAGAACAATAATATTATGCCGATTGTGCCATTCCTTTGTTTATTAAAACTCTCCCTCCCCAGTGCACAGGCACGCAAGTGAAACAGCTCAGTGGCTAACAGACAGAAAAGATATTATTCCCATTGTGCCTTCCGCTTGTGTATTAAACCTCCACCCACCCCAGTGTCCAGGCACATTAGTTAGGGTATGTCTGGGCATCTCCAAATGTCCCGCTAGAATACTGCAGTCCCCCTTTCAGTGATCACTGCGCGGACGACTCTACCTGAGATAGACTTCCGGCCGGCTGAGTGTCTATGACATAGGTGTTAACGTAATTCATATACCAGTACCGTCCAGTGCTATACGAGATTGGGAAATTGTAGTAAATTCATTCCTGTGTCCTGAATCATAAGTGTATTTTATGTGCCGTAAGTGCTGGGTAAATAATACCATACTTTCTACCAGCCGGTATAGTGACAGATTTCCAATCAAGTAAAACCTTGTGTTGAGTTGTTAACCCATCCCCGGCAAACCCAGCATCTAATGTATTTGTTGATGTAATATTGTCTCTGGGAAGATATTTGTAATACATGTGTGTAACATTCACTGCCTTGTTTTTCTGTCCAGTCCTATTCCTTCGAGATACCGACACGGTCTAGAATAGGGACCCGCTGTAGCTTGAGTATTTGAGGGCGAGAAACCAACCCGCAAATACGTAGCATAACAGTTTCAGTAACACAGAGAGTAGGCCAGCATGCTCTCCAATACAGGTTCCTGTTTCTGTCAACACCAAACTACATGCTCATTACACACTTCACTTCCTATTCAAAATTTAACAAAAACAATGGCATCTAAATAACCAAGCCTTGGGGTCCCCAGGGGGTGGGGTCATAAATGCCTCCACCATCCGCCCCTCTCCCGGTGACGACCCAGCTAGATGCCTGGAACCACTGACTGATTCACTTCTCCATTTCTACAACATTCACTGCCTTTCCTCAAACTTTCTCTGTGTTGAGCACCACCTCTCATCCTCTAAACCTCACCTTCGCTTCCTAACTGAGACTCAGCTGTCTGAGGTGACTGAAAGCAAACCTTTCCCTGTATCCTCCTACTTTCCTTATACTCGTTTCATAGACAAAGGTGGCTATTGTGTGTATATATCCAACATCATATTTTGCTTTCGTGTTCCTGAACTAGACTCTTCAGAATTCTCTACTTTCTGGCTTCGACTTTCCTGTTATTCTTTGACTAACTATTATCTGTACTGTTTACTTATCTACTAACTCTACTGATTATGAAAAATTATACTTCTTAGATGGAGCACATTCTATCCATTCCTCCTTTCTCTGAAATTTCCATTCTAGGAGATTTCGATGTTCACCACCACTTTTGCCTCTCTTCTCCTTTCACTGATCCACCTGGTGAATAAGCCCACATCTATTCTGTCCTTAATGACACAGAGCAGCTTGTACATCACCCTACCGGTATCCTTGACCGCCCTGGAGAGAGTTCCAACATACTTGATCTCATCATTACAACAGATCATTCTGCTTATGCTGTTAATCTTTTCTCTCCATTGGGCTGCTCCGATCACAGCCTTATCACCTTAACCTGTCCTATCATTCCAGCAAGGCCTGTGAACCTTCCCAACAAGTGCTGGTTTTGACATTTTGGAGCTGCTGACTGGGAGGCCCTCAGGCAGAACTTCTTTGATTTTCTCGGGAATGATTACTGATTCCATGGTCGGGAGCCATCTGAGTGTGCCTTGCACATTACAGAGGTTATTCTCTCGTGCATGGACGCATACGTTCCTTTCTCACATCCTTTGACTAATGCTGTCCACAAGATGGAGAGGGGTCTACAAAAGGTACCAGAACCAACCCACTCCTAAATCTCATCTCTTCTATGTTTCTGCCCGGAATCGTGCTAAGGTTGTTCTTTGCTCTGGTAAAAATAATTTCATTTGTACTAAATGCTCTAAACTCTCCAACTTGAATTCTTTTGGCACCTTCCTAAAAATCTTTCTAACAACTTTACCTCATCATCCTTCCCTCCTCTTTTCCACTCTAATGGATCTATAGCTATTTTTGCTACTGAAAAAGCAGAGCTCTTCCCTCAGACTTTCTCCACCAATTCCACTTCGACGATTCCAGTGCTGTTCCTCCATAACACACTCCCCTCTGACTTCCTCATGGCTGACATTAAGATTTCATAAATTGATGTATTTTCTGCCATCACTGGCCTCAATACTAACAAGGCATATGGGCCTGATGGGCTCCCTCCTGTTGTCCTGAAGAACAGCGTTTCTGTGCTTACACCCTGCCTAGGTAAACTCTTTTGCCTTTGTCTCTCAACTTGTACCTTTCCTTCTTGCTGGAAGTTTGCTATCATTCAGCCAGTCCCAACGAAGGTTGACCATTCCCAAACCTCTAACCATCGCCCAATTGCTTTAACATCCTGTATTTCAAAGGTTTTCGAGTCTATTCTTAACAGAAAATATTTTAAACATCTTCCCTATCACAACCTTCTTAATGATCATCACCATGGGTTCCGCCAGGGACGTTCCACTGGCGATCTTCTCACCTACCTTTCAGACTCCTGCTCATCCTTCTTTCGGGACTTTGGCGAAAGCTTTGCCATTGCACTTGCCATCTCAAAGGCTTTCGATCGAGTCTGATATAATCTTTAATTTCCAAACTGTCCTCTTACAGTTTCTATCCTTCTATCTGTGGCTTCATCTTTAGCTTCCTTTCTGGTCGTTCTATAGCTGCTGTTGTAGACTGCCACCACTCTTCTCCTAGAGCTATCAATGGTAGTGTTCCTCAGGGCTCTGTCCTATCACCAACTCTCTTCCTTTTATTCATCATTGATCTTCTAAGATGTACACATAACTATCCACTCATATGCTGATGATTCCACCCTTCACCTTTCCATTCGGTTTCCGCAACGTCCATCTCAGCAGTTACTTCAACAAACAAGGGATGAGGCTATGGCACACCTAATGTCTGACTTGGCTCATATCTCTGATTGGGGAGAAAGTAATTTTGTTGTATTTAATGCATCAAAAACTCATTTCTTACACCTATCAACCCGACAACATCTTCCACAGGAGTACCCATTAATTGTTAATAATATCCAGCTTAATCCTGCATCATCTTTAAATATACTTGGGGTTTCATTCTCTCAGGATTTATCTTGGAAAGAACATATTACCTCTGTTGTAAAATCTGCTTTCAAGAGATTAGGTGTGTTATGCTGACTCCGTGTCTTCTTTACCCCTGCACAGTTGTTGCCTTGATACACAGGTTTTATCTGCCCCTGTGTAGAATACGACTCTCATATGTGGGGAGGTTCCTCACATACAGCTCTTCTCACCAAGGTGGAGTCAAAGGATTTTCGTCTCATTAACTCTCCTCCTCTTACTGTCTCCCTTCAACCTCTGTCTCTTCGCTACACCGTTGCATCTTTATCTCTTTTCTGTCGCTACTTCAATGGTCACTGCTCCTCTGAACTGTCTACTTGCATCCATCCACAACTACAGCGGGCAAGTACCACCCGTCTATCAAGAAACCCTCATCCCTTTTCTGCCCAACTTTCTAATGCAAGAGTTACCCGTTACTCCCAGTTCTTCATATACGGAGCAGATCAACTCTGGAACAGTCTTTCTCTATTTGTATTTCCTACTGCCTATGATCTCCAGTCTTTCAAACGCAGTGTGTCCAGGCATCTCGAAATTTAGGGATCTTTAATTTGGCTCTGTTATCTTGCTTTTGTTTTTTCTTGGAGGGAACAATTTGTGGGCTCCTGGCCTTTGGTTCCTTCTTCTTTGCATTAAAAAAAAAAAGGCCAAATCATTTTAGAGCATTTCTTCTAACGCTTTCTGTCGTATCCACTTCCACACCACAACACTCCTTCACATTATCAGTAAAATGTCAATCTGTCTCTGCATGTAACTTCACATGGTCCTCTTAAATAACTCATTACACCTGCTCTCATTCTTGACTCGTGTCCTTCCAGCAAGATTCAAGCTTCGCTTCCTTAAGTTAGAGTTGGTATCACAATACTGTCATGCAACGATTTTTTTTACTTCCCTATTTCCTATCATTGCTTTCAGTGAACTAGGAACCTTTCTTCCTAGTTGCACCCTTTCTAGCACTTCATCCTCTAAACTTCCATCCTTTGCCTACTCATCACACTATCCAAGTACGTAAATGCACTCACATTTTCCTTTTCCTCACTATCCAGCCTCACTATGCATTCAGTGACTGAATATCTCTCGATGGCCACAACTTTACACTTCTCAACATTCATTTCTAGATTACATTTCATCCACACTCTCCCAAACTCATTCACCAAGCTTTGCAGTTTCCATTCGCCTTCACTTATAGAGTATCATCTGCAAACAACAGAACAGAAAGTTTTCAAACGCTACCCTCTCTCATTAGGGCAGCTCAACATCCACTGCCCTACCTTGCATCTCTTTTATAACTCCATCCATATACAAACTGAACATCCATGGTTACATGGCGCATCCATGTTTCAATGCAACATTCAGAAAAGAAAATTCACTCTGTTCACCATTCACACGCACCTGCAGCCTCAGCACGCTCAAACATCCTCTTCGCGGCATTCAACAGCTTTCTATTTACTCCATATATTTTTAATATTTTCCACATTCCGTGCCTATCCACTCTGCCATATGCTTTCTCCAAATCCAATCCACGGAGAGAGCATACAACATTTTCCTTTCCCTAGAAACTTTTTTATGAAACACCTTAGGATGATAATTGTGATCTACACAACCTCTTCCTTTCCTAAAACCTACCTGTTCTTCTTCAACTAATTCCTCTGTTATTTTCCTGACTCTGTCAATAAGTATCCTACCAAGTACTCTTCTTATTACAGTAAGAATACAAATGCCCCTATGATTACTACACACTTCTTTTCCCCCTTTTTCTTTGTACAGGGTAATAATTATCCCTGACTTCAAATCCGGGATGACTTTCCCCCCAGGCCAATCTTCTACTATCCCTCCTCTGTGCGTCAGCATTTCACCACACACACTGTCAGTTCCTAGGGCTTTCCCCACTTACATTGGCAGTAAAAATGTAAGAGCTAGTTATAGCATGAATAATGTCCAACTTGATAGGGTATACCACGAAAAAGACTTACGAGTTATAATAACAGACGATTTGAAACCAAGCAAACAATGTACAGAAGCAGTGAAAAAACCCAACAAATTGATTGGATTCATAGGCAAAGCATTTGAATATAAGTCTGATAATATCATTCTCACTTTGTATAATTCCTTAGTACGCCCGCACTTGGAGTACTGTGTTCAGTTTTGGTCACCATATTATAAAAAGGATATGGAAAAGCTTGAAAGAGTGCAGCGAAGGATGACAAAAATGATACCTAGATTGAGAAATAAACCATACGAGGAACGTTTAGAAGCCTTGAATCTCTTTACCTTAACTAAACGGATGATACGAGGAGATTTAATTCAAGTATTCAAAATATTCAAAGGACAAGATAACATGGCTGTCAATAAATACTTCACAGTTGATCACTCGAATTATAATAGAGGCAATGGGCATAAAATAATTGGCAAACGATTCCACTCACATGAAGCTAAGCATTTCTTCTTCAATAGAGTTGTAAATATATGGAATAAACTGCCCTCCAATGTAGTAAATTGTAATACAGTACTAACCTTTAAAGGTCGGCTGGATAAATATTTGTCGTCTAACCCCCAGCTTACTATGTTTACTCCTGAATAAAACACTTTTATAAATTTTTATTTTATTCTACTCTTTTAGAGCCTGGATCAGTTTACTAAATGCAAATATATGCACGGTGATAATGTTTTAAGTTTCTTCCCGCAGAGCCCAACTGAGACCATGGGATCACTATATTTATGTGTATCTGTAACTTTTGAATTCCTGCAGAGTCCAACTGAGACCACGGGATTATTAGCTATATTCACGTGTATCTGTTTCTTTTGAATTCCCGCAGAGTCCAACTGAGACCACGGGATTACTGTATTCACGTTGTTATTTCTACAGAGTCTCATCGTCCGCAGACGCCCTGTCAACTCAGTGTACCCATACATAGTGTCAAGCGTTATTTATTTATTCGATTATTCATTGTACTTTACTACTTTCTCTTTCAGGTTATTCATACTGATAGCTTATAGATAATGTATTATATAATGCAGCTTTTCCTTTTCAGTCTTTCCTATGAAATTTCCATGTCAGTTTTTCCATGCTGCATGGTGGTCTTTCTCACTTTTTCTTGCAAGTTTTGGCTGGAGGGTTTGGAGGTGGGGGGAGCCTTCTTGCTTTACTATCCTTATCCTTCAGCATGTAGAGTTAGATCTTGTAGTCATAGTCTACTCTGTAACAAACAGCCTCAAAAGGACCATAAGGTCTGTTGCTATGTACTCCTATGTACTTCCAACCTACTATTTCTTCATCCCTTCTCATTTTCCCCCATCTACCAGCCATTCCCTAGCCACTTATACTCGCGTTACTTTCATTCTTTATGTCTAATAGTTACTTAAAGTGTTCTCTCCATCTGATCACTCTTTCTCCCTTCTCCACCAGCAATCTGCCATTTTTATTTTTCACTTCGCTAATACCTTATTTATCACCCTGTCTTACTCGTTTAACGTCCTTCCAGAACACTTTCGTACACTCCTTCCACTTTCCAGCCAAATTCCTCTTAAACTCCTTATCCACTCTCTTCTTACTTTCTCTTACTAATATTTTTCATCTCTTTCTTTTTCTTTTCATATAACTCTATTCCTTCTCTCAACTTCCTCCATGCCTCTGCTTCCTATGCACTTACTGTACGAGTATGCATTCTTCAATTGCGCCACAACACGTCTCACCTCTTCATATCACCATGCTGTTCTTTGCACCCCCTTTCGTCTTCTTTTCACCCCGCACACCGCTACACATGTTGCACAGAAATTTTCTTCCGTGAATACCTTACACACACCTTCCTCCTCCCCCATTCGCTCCAAATCGAATCTACCGAATCTCTCCTCCACTTCTCTTAAATTCTGCTTATTTTTTCCCATCCCATTGCAACTTTCTACCTTCTTTGTACGGACTGCTTCCTCCTGAGCTTCTCTCCCACTCATCCAGAGCATTTGTACCTTGACTCTCACCACCGCCAAGTGATGGTCAGAGAGGCTTTGAAACGAGAATAGAGAAAGTAGGAGGATACAGAAAAGGGTTTGCTGTCAGTTGCCTCAGACAGCTGAGTCTCAGTGAGAAAGAGAAGGTGAGGTTTAGAGGAGAAGAGGTGGTGCTCAACAGAGCGAAAGTTAGAGGAAAGGCCGCGAATGTTACAGAAATGAAGGAGTGAGTCAGACAGTGGTTCCAGGCAGCTCCGAGAGTTGTCACCGGGAGAGGGGCGGATGGTGGGGGCATTTATTGTCCCCCCCCCTGGGGACTCCGAGGCACGATTTTTATTAGCCATTAAAAAAAAAAAAATTGAAAAGGAAGTGTAGTGTGTAGCGTGTATGTAGTTTGGTGTTGACAGTTGGAGAAACTTGTATTGGAGAGCATGCTGATCTACTCTCTGTGTTACTGAGACACTGAAAAAGTTCAGCAAGGGGGATGGTCAGGATCAAGTCCTGAGGGCTGATGAAACGGGAGCTCCAGCTCTCCCTGTCATCAGCTTTCCATCCTTCTAGGGAGTACTGCCCTGCTCGACTGGTGCTACAGTCTACACTACAACTTTTTTTTTTGTGTGTATCCGACTCTGGGCATAGGCTTTACAGCCTACTATCAAGGCCCAGCCGTCCTCCTACATATCATACACCTCTACATGTCACCACTTGGGCGCTAACTCCCACCGTCCATACTGAATACATGCTAGGGCTGTCTCATACAGGACTGGTGTATTGGTATTAGCGGGATTATTTTTACGACATGTCGGCGGGTCTTCTGGTAGATCAGTAAAGCCTGATTTAATGAAATTCAAATCCTTAAACTGTTCCCTTCCCCAGCGAGGATTCGAACCTGGGTCCCTCGGGACTGCAAGCCAACTCTCTACCGATCGAGCTACCGCCTCCCCACTGTTACACCTACACCGTGTATCACATACACCACGCTACATAACAATTAGTTGTCAATGTAAATGTAGCGAACTTTCCCTCAGTTTGACCTGAGTACAGGATTTTTCACTGTCGTCACAGAGTTTTTCCCTCAAGCTTGCTTCTCTTAACGTAAACACGAGGTTATTACGCTCATAGGCGACTGTTTTTCTCCTGTAGCAGGGCAGTACACACACCACAGTGTGAATCTTGTGTGACTGAGCTAGGGTGTATATATATATATTGTTAAATTTTTCCAAGGAAAAATTTGATTTTCCAGGGGCGTAATGTCACGAATTTTCTACATCATGAAATTATGTATTGTAAATCGTGTCATCGAGTGATTTTGAGGGAGCGACAAATAGTTCTGATGTCCATCAGAATTCACTATTCTTTCAACCGTCCACTAGTGTACTTATATTTGCATCAAATTTTCAAAACTTTCGTCATTCTTTGCGAGTGATTGTCTTTACGTACAGACAGTGCATTCCTCTGAGCGATAATTTCTGAATTGTCATTTTTCTACACTTGCTTCCCTAGCCGTTAGGTGGCCACGTCCTTTTCACACGATGGCTCTGTTTAGATGAAGCATCGAGTCAGTCGTCCAAGTGACAGTCTCGGAGTGTGGATGTGCTGTGCGCAAAGCTCGAGTGGGTCTCTTTACTTAGCGATCTCAGAAGTTTCGGCTGTATCGGCGTGAATTCCTGAAGCTCCCATCAGCCTTGTGATCGACTGTATTAGCGGCGGTCTCATTACTGATTAGTTTTTACTTTGTTTTTCCTAGGCTTTAGGTTCTTTAGTTATTTAGCTCAGTGCATTATTTAGCTATTTGTCAGAGTGCTTGAGTGAGTGCATTTCCCTTTCTTTGATTCTGAATAGATTCATGTAACATAAATTTATTTTCTTGTAATTAATAAATTTACAGTTCGTTTTCTTGAGCTTTGTTAAATGTAACAGTCGTGTTTGATTTCCCCACATATATAGTACACTTTTGCTACTCCAAGTTAGCACAACTCCTTGTAATAACCACGACTGGTACTTAGGCCAGCTCTTGGTATTAATTCTTAAATCCGTTGTGCCAGCTAGGAGTTTGGCTCAGCCAAGATCCTGTTTATTATTATTATTATTATTTTTTAATGTTAAGGGGAGAAACTAACTTTCTCAGAGGCCAACAGTACAGTAATACAGCCTTCTTGAGCGTTTAGTGTCTGCTGTGTACTGTTGAGAAAGTTTATAAATTCTCGACTCTAGAGAATTGGCGAAGTAAGCCGGCATAGAAGTGAAATCGCTACTTGATTTCACGAGTCGATTCTCTCGTGATACTCGACTCGATAGTTATTCCTAGTGTCCATAGGACATGTTCATTTTCCCCCTGACACTCCTGCTCCTGTCGTCACTCCGGCCCTTGTGATATACATGACTCCTCCTAGTGATTTCAGTGATTTCCTCTTCCCTTAGTGAATCCCTTCACCTCCCCAGTGTACTGTGTTACGTGATTCCCCCCCAGTGATTTCAGTGACTTCCCCTTCCCTTAGTGAATCCCTTTACCTCCCCAGTGCACTGTGTTGCGTGATTCCCCCTAGTGATTCCAGTGACTTCCCCTTCCCTTAGAGAATCCCTTCACCTCCTCAGTGTACCGTGTTCCCCACTTCACGAGTGAGCCCCACTGTGATCCCTCTAGTGATCCCCAGTAAACTTATCACCGAGTCCCGGTTCAATATCACTCCTAGCATGTGAAGAAGAAATCCTCTATCAGGGGTTATAAGGCCAGAAACAGACCTGAACTCATTGTGCAACCCTAACTTGGACATGTGGTGAGCCACAGACTCATCCTTCCCAGTGTGCCACTCTGCTATTAATAGTGTTGCTTGATTTGTTGTAATTTACCTCTGCAAGTGCCACATGTAGTATCCCATATTGTATTGTCTTTTCAAATCTGGTCAATATTTGTGTTATACTGGTTTGCCTGTGATTTTGTCCTGTTCCTTTGGTAAATGTTCTAACCCGGTCATGTAGTAAAGGACCCACAAAAGCTTGTGTGCCTGTGACTTGTGGTGCGAGTAGTCACGCCTTAAAACACGACGGCAAACCTGAGGTTGAGCCTGTGTATTAACGGAGCGAGAGGTCATGCCACAAAAACACAGATCATAACAAAAGTAACAAGAGTATGAAATTAAACTCAGGTGGCGGGTTGTCACGATTTTCTTAGAGCGTGAAATTAGTATCGTAATTCGTGACATTGTGGGAACGATTGAACAATTCTGAAATCTATAGAATTTCGCTCATTCTCTTAACCGTCCGCTTCTGTACTTATATTTGCATCAAGTTTTCAAAACTGTCGTCATTTTCTCGTGAGTGACTGTCTCTATGTACAGACAGTGCATTCCACTGAGGGATATTTTGTGAATTATCGTTCCCTTACACTTGCCTCTCTGGCCATTGAGTTGGCCACGCCCTTTCCCACGATGCCCCTAGGTAGAGCAAGTATTGAGCATTAGTTGTCTCTTCACAGTTACGGGGCGCGGGTTTGCGATACCTAACACGGATAGATTTCCTCTTAGTGATCTCGAGTATCCTGCAGTATCGGCGTATTCCCAAATATCCCACCAACCTGGTGATCGACTATAGCAACGATCTCATCTCCACTGACCAGTATTTCTTTTGTTTTAACTAGGCTTAAAGCTATTTAGATATTCAGCTTAGTGCTTTATTTAGCTATTTGTTTGAGTGCTTGAGTGAGTGCATTTCTTTTCCTTTGATTTTGAATAGATTCATGTAACGTAAATTTATTTTCATGTAATTAAAAAATTTACAGTTCGTTTTCTTGAGCTTTGTTAAATGTAACAGTCGTGTTTGATTTCCCCACATTTAGTACACTTTTGCTACTCCAAGTTAGCACAACTCCTTATATTAATCACGACTGGTATTTAGGCCAGCTCTTGGTATTAATTCTTAAATCCGTTGTGCCAGCTAGGAGTTCGCACCAGCAAGTTCCTGCTTAATATCATTATTACTATTATTATTAATTTATGGATGTAAAGGGGTGAGCTAACTTTCTCAGAGGCCAACAGTACAGTAATGCAGCCTTCTTGAGCGTTTAGTCTCTGCTGTGTACTGTTGAGAAAGTTTATAAAATTCTCGACTCTAGAGAATTGGCGAAGTAATCCAGCATAAAAGTGAAATCGCTACTTGATTTCACGAGTCGAGTCGATTTTCTCGTGACAATCGACCACAGAGTTATTTACATTGTCCATAGACATATTCCCATTCTCTCGTGACATCTGGCTTCACATTTATTTATATATAAAGCATATCTCATTTTCCCCCTGACATCTGGCGACCTCATTCCAGGATATAAACTCCTAGCCTTGAAATTATTACAGAAATCACTCACTCACTCTTAGCTAGGCAGACTGCTGCACAGCAGCCAGTATATCAGTCTTCACTCAGTCTCAATCTGAGCATCATGGCAACCAGTGCATACCTACAGGAAGCCAAGGATATGAGGCTTATTAACCCCCACGAAATAAAAAAAGTACGTGCTATCGCGTGGGAATGCCGCCCGTGAAGAGTGGAAAATATAACGTGAACACGAACGAGAACAGCGAGAGCGTGAGGAATGTGAGAAAGAACGTGAGCGTGAGGCCCATGAAAGACAGCGTGAACACGAGCGAGAACAACTTGAATACGAGCGAGAACAAGGTGAACACGAGCGTGCCAAGCGCGAGGCACGTGACAAACATGAGCTTGAAGTGCTGAAGCTCAAGTGAGACTCCTTGGCTTCAGGCACATTGGGTGCAGCCAATCCAAGCTCCACGAGTGCTTCCCCAGCATCTGCTTTAGCAGCTCCATGCCTCAAGCTTCCTTCGTAGAAGGAAGGCGAACGAACCTAGCCATTCATAGCTCGTTTCGAAGACATGGCACAGCTGTATGATCTGAATGAGGCAGCTAAGCGGCTTAAGTTTCTCAGCTTGTTTGAGGGCCCTGCCCTCGATATTCTCCACATAATTCGCGGAGATAATCTCACGTACGAGATGATGAAGACCGCACTTATCAAAGCGTACGGTCTCACCATTGATGACACTAATAATCAGTTCATGAGGGCGCGTCTCCAGGAAAAGGAGACAGCTGTTCAGTTCCTTGACCGTCTCACGGCATACTTAGGCGAGTGGATGGAGAAGGATGAGACTCCAAGCACGCGAGAGGGAATAATCGACCTTGTGCCATGCATACAGCTGGAAAAGTCGTGGCCTGCTGAGTTTATGGCCCAGCTCAAGATGTGCAAAGTAAAGGATGCAAACCAAATGGTGGAAATAGCTGATGCATTCTTCACTGCGTACGGGTACCAAACTTGTAAGCAACAGTCCTGGAACAGGACAGATACTGCTAAGTCTGGGAAGCAATCTCAGACTGAACCCCAGCATCAAGGCCATTTTCAGTATAATGGTCATGGTCCAGGCAAATCGCAGAAAAAGGACCAGGGGCAGAATACACGGCAACCTGCTTGGAAGAGGCACAACAAATACCCTAACCAGCAGCAGTATCAGCCACACATTGAACAATAAGGACAATCCTTTTCAGCACCAGCACCAGTGTATCGGGGGCAGGAGGCAAACGCGGCCTTCATTCCCCAACAGGCGCACGATGGTGCCGTCCCCACCAGAACAGGTCCTCCTTAACAGTTCACTACTCCCCCTCAGATGGTGAACCCTCCTCCACAGGTGATCAGTGCTCCCGCTCCCCAGATGGTAAGTATGACTCCTCATGCACCTAGTTAGAGTACAACTCCTCGTGCACCTAGTTCGGGTACGACCGCTCAGGCATCTAGTCCTGTCACGTTCACAGAACTGTGTGCCATGCAGCCTTACCAACGGCTGGCCGCTTCCTCCACAGGCCCTCCCACAGGTAACAGTGCCTTCCTTGTTCAGCCAGGGTTTGTGGGAGGTGTTTCTGTAAATGTCCTGAGAGACAATGGTTCCTCAGGTTGCACTGTTAGGGAGAGTTTAGTTCGGCCTGAAGAATACACAGGCAGACAGATCCAAGCTCAGCTTATTGACGGATCAGTGAGATTGTCCCCTGAGGCACGTATCCAGGTAGCATCTCCCTTTTACACAGGTTCGACAGTTGCAGTTGTCATGCAAGAACCTATGTTTGACCTCATTATAGGTAACATAACAGGTGCCAAGTGTAGTTGTACCTTAGATGTCACTACTAAGACTTCAGCTGCAGTAACACAAGCCATGGCCAAGGCTCCAAATTCTGTCACCCCGGTGGCCATTGCATCGCTGCAAGATCTGATTGACAGTCAGTATGTTGTCCAAGAACAACAGTCTGACCCGACACTTCCTGTTGTGGGGAAGAAACAAAATGGTAAAGTGACCAAGTATTCACGGTGTGGACGAGCCAGGTTCCTTCACAAACAAGGACGGCTCTACCGTGAGTCACGAACACGCCAGGGCAAGGTTCGACTGCAGTTTGTTGTTCCCACGAAGTACCGCCAAGCAGTATTAGAATGGGGTCATTATTCAGCATCAGGAGGTCACATGGGCAAAAAGAAAACCCAAGGCCGTATCCGTACTGACTTTTTCTGGCCGGGAATGGGACAGGAAATAGATAGTTTTGTGCGCTCCTGCAATGTGTATCGACGTACCACCATTCAGGAACGTTTCGTTCCTGCGCCGTTTGAATCCATGCCCATAATCTCTGAGTCATGTGAGAGAGAGGACAGTGGTAATGTGGGTGCGGACCTGATGTCTTGCTCGTTGGCCCCACAGGACACAATATGTCTCAGGTCTGTACATACATATGTACTGTAGATTATAAGCGCACAGTCACGGCGATCCCAACCGTGGACACTGATGATGAATGGGCAGTCGTGGCGATACCAACCGTGGACACTGATGATGAGCCCTTATTAGTCGTAAGTGTAGGGCTTGTACATACTGTATGTACCGTAGGTTAAGGGGGAAGTTTGAGACCCCCACAGAGGCAATCTGAGGCTGTGTCTGAATTACCTTGTGGTGTGTCTCGAGCTGTGAGCCTCTCTGAGGATTCCCGGAGAATACACCATATCCACATGAGTGTTCACAACCACGCAGGGTGTTAAAATGTGACCTGCCCAAGTTTGCATAGGGACTCTCGACTTACCTTTATTAGCTATAAGTGTATAGTTAAGTTATAAGTGCACAGTCACGGCAATCCCAACCGTGGACACCGATGACGAATGGGCAGTCACAACGATCTCAACTGCGGACACCGACGAGCCCTTTGTTAGCAGTAAGTATAGTTATAAGCAAGCAGTCATGGTGATCCCAACTGTGGACACCGATGATGAATGGGCAGGCGTGGCAATCCCAACCGTGGACACTGACGATGAGCCCTTTATTAGCCATAAGCATACGATTACGAGTGAGCAGTCATGGCGATCCCAATCATGGACACCGATGATGAACGGGCAGTCGTGGCGATCCCATCCGTGGACACCGACGACGAGCCCTTTATTAGCCATAAGTATAGGTTATAAAGGGCAAGTATTAAGAAAATAATGGCGACCTCAAATGTATGAAACTTGCTGTCAATTGATTTTCAGCTAAAGTCTACTTTTTATTGCATATGTATTGACTGCTCGGTGAATGGTAATTGTAATTTAATACAAATTGTTTGTCACATTGACACTATTGATGCTCCACCTTGACTCATTCCACAGGTACAGTTGGTGGGTGAAGCAGTTTTGCTGTGCAGGTACAGCAACAGGTGTAGCAGTTTTGACGTGTGGGTCAGCTGATCATCTCTGTCGCACGCTGCCACCTTTTCTCCTCTGCCCTCATCGCCTTTATAATTACTAATTTGTATCATTATCACTTTACACGTAGGTACAGTTACACTACAACTGTCACACCTACACCATGTATCACATACACCACACTACATAACGATTAGTTGTCAATGTAAATGTAGTGAACTTTCGCTAAGTTTGACCTGAGTACAGGATTTTTCACCGTTGTCACGGAGTTTTTCCCTCAAGCTTGCTTCTCTCAACGTAAATGTAGTGAACTTTCGCTAAGTTTGACCTGAGTACAGGATTTTTCACCGTTGTCACGGAGTTTTTCCCTCAAGCTTGCTTCTCTTAACGTAAATACGAGTTTTTTACGCTCATTGGCGACGGTGCGTTTCTCCTGTAGCAGTGTGAATCTTGTGTGACTGAGCTAGGGTGTGAA